>MU788353.1:6038-32724 GCA_026770625.1 Nicotiana glauca
CTCAGAGACAATAGATCTGTAAGCTTCAACTCCTTAATGTTACTTAAAATATTCGAGGAATTTATCATATATATAAGTTTGGGTTTTGGTTTGGGCTTTTGAAATGCTGGACTATGGGCGGAGTTGACTACTAAGTGGGCCATTTACATAAATGGCTACTCTCAAAGATACTTTTTAAAATATGGTCACAAAAAGAAAAAAGTCAGCCCGGTGCATTAAGTTTTTGCTATGCGCGGGGTTCGGGAAAGGGTCGGATCACAAAGATCTATTTTACGCAGTCTTACCCTGCATTTTTGCAAGATGTTATTTTCACGGTTCGAACCCGTAACCTCCTCGTCACATTATCACAAATTAAAAATTAATGCAGTTTTAGCCATTTTTATAACCATCTACTGCAATTTCGCCTATTCATTAGTCCAGAATCAGTTTCCACGAATATATACTTTATCATTTGTTCCAACTCATGACCTACATTCTTTCCGTTGTAGAGTTTAATTGTCTTTATTATTACTATATACATTTCATCTTTAACTAGCTACAAAATTCTATATTAGTCGTTGTAGAAATGATGCCGTCTCCTGTTACATGCATTTTCATAAAAGTTTAGCTTAGCCAATAGAATTCACAAGAATATTTGTCAGATGAACTATAAAAAAAAAAAGGAAAAATTTCACATTAGAGCAATTGGGTTCCCTGCTTTTCAATTTTATAGTCCATATTTTAATTTACAACCAACTAACCCAAAAATAATAGGCTAAGATTCAACATTCAACTCCAATAAGTTCTCAAAATTACTATCTAATTTCTAAAAAAGATTCCTCAAACTTTTAAACTAATTTTCAAATCGGTTACTGTGACTCAAATATTAGTTCAACAAACCAAATTCATTTGGGTGTTGAAAATTAGATTTTTAACAAGCTTAAATATGTGAGTTTAAATTTCGAATTTAATTTTGTGAGAAATTTGGAGTGGTTGTTATTTAGACTTGTTAGAAATAGTATAATGAGGTTGTATATAAAATTTGAAGTCATTTAATGGATATTTGGACTGGTTTTGAATAAGAATTGAAGCTGAAAATCGTAGAAGAATTTCGTCTACAGACGCTTGTATAAAGATGTATAAAAGTGTATAATAGTGTATAAGGTGTGTTTCTACACTCATATACACTATTATACAAGATTATACATAATTATACAAAAAACTGACTTCGTCTTCTTCCTTGCGTCTTTTCTGAAATTTAACTCAAATCTACTCCAAATCACTTCAAATTTAAATTTTGAACTCCTTTTGATATTTTCAATCAATTGGAGCAACACCAATCCAAACAACTAACAAACTCAAAAAATTCTATTTTCGAAAGAAAACTTTAAATGGACTTCTACTCTTCGATTTTTTTACATTGCAACGTGATTACATAGAGGGAGAAGCAGTAAAGGCGAACGACAACTTGAAGCATATTTAGAAGATGTGAGAAGAAGAGAGAATGAAAGCAATGGTTGTGAGAACAAAGATTTAACTCTATAGCTTTTAGAAGCAATAGTTGTAAGAATACAAATTTTGAATATGCAAGAGCTAGTATTTTTAAAATATGTACAATATGGGTTAGTTAGAGTAAAACTTAAAAATAGGGCTATTTTTTTGTTATGGTGTGAAGTCATGTGTATTTTCTTGTAATTCTTTCAAAAAAGAAAAGGAGAAGAATAGAATTAATTGAGTTCGAGATTCTATACATGGTCAAAATAAATTTGGAATTTATTTTCAAAACTCATGTTTGGCCATAAATTTTGCCCATATTTTTGCCAAATCCCAAATCTCAAATTCCAAAAGGGCCAAAATCACAAAACTTGGGAATTATATACATGTTTTTCCAAAATAAATCTGGAAAATATGTTTTGAAAGCATATGTCCAAACACATTTTCATCTTCAAACCAAACTTCACCCAAATCAGATTTTTCAAAACAAATTTGGGATCTATGGTCAAACACTAGCTAAGAAAACTTAATTTCTATAATAAGGGTACAATTAGAGATAATTTTATCCATGATCATTGAACTTTTGTATTTTTTACCCAAAAGTTATCTCTTTTTTGGTTGCGTAAAAATCATTCAACTTTGTGTTTATTACACAAAAGTCACTTTTTTTTCTTTTGTTACACAAGAATTATTTTATTTTGCTCTAGTTATCACAAAATTCACATTTTTACTTGAAAAGTGTATTATGCCCTTCATATTATATAAACCTTTGTATATATGCAATACCTTCCATATTAAATACTATATAATATATTTTTAACTATGTATTTTATTTATAAATAAAATAAATTAATATTATTTTATTTATTATTTTATAATATATTTATATATTTAATTTTTTCTTAACTTTAATTTTCAAGATATATTAGTAGTGTTATAAAATTACTTTTTTAAAGCAATTCTTATTTTTTTGAATTTAATTGACCAACCAAAGTTGATCGGTTATCTCCGACCACTTTGTTCGGTATCTCTTTCCGACCTTCAAAATACCGATCACACGTTAATGGTCGTATTTTGGACGGTTATTGGCCATTACTGACCAACTTTGGTCGATTTTTTTGGATGATTTTTCCCGAATTTAGTAGTGTAATTTTTCAAATAACCAATTGCCCAGGTAAATCCCCAAGAAAATATCCCCAGCTAAATTTGAATGTAGAGTTACCTAGGGATTTCCTTCAGATTAACATATATTTTTTTCCTCATTTTCTTTGATTGTTTACCTGTGAAATTTTCTCACAAAAATGTACTTGCCGATTTATTTCTCTACTAATATATTTTGAAAATTAATATTAAAAAATTAAATATACGAATATATTATAAAAATAATAAATAAAATAATATTAAATTATTTTATTTATAAATAAAATACATAGTTAAAAATATGTTATATAGTAGTATTATATAATATAAAAGGTCTTACATAAATATGAAGGTTTATATAATATCAAAAGAATAATAGACTTTTCAAGTAAAAATGTGACTTTTATAATGACTATAATAAAGTAAAATAATTTTTGTATAACAAAAGCAAGAAAAATGACTTTTGTGTAATAAACATAAAATTAAATAATTTTTAAATTAAAAAAAATTACTTTTAGGTAACAAATAAAAAAATTAAATGATCATCAATAAAATTATCTCGATACTCCGTACAATTATGGGTTACTAGCTAGTCAAAATAACAAAATCTAATCAATCAGTAGTGATTGACAAATGGTACATATCATTGCATTTATGGCCGTATATCTAGTTGCGAAAACGTGAAATCATTTTCAAAAGAAAAGTAGGGTACATATATCATGGCATGTGGTCCATAAATCATCCATGAAATTCATGAATTCTTTAATTTAAATCTAAAGCACCAACTAATTTGTGGTGGGGCGGTGAATAACTCTATTCGTTTGATCTTAATTAAAAATTTCGGGTTTAAGCCCAGGAATGAAGTCTTCTTTGATAGAAAATGCATTATTCTCCTAAGTCTTCGCAACATAAACTCAGATTAGTTAGTCCCCAAAATGGATACTGAACATCGATGAAAAAAGAAAAGAAAAAAGAAGCTACTAACAATATAATTCATCTCTTTGTACACAGCCACCATATATTAATTATCAAAATATTAATAGGACAAATGATACAAGCATTCTCAGAGCATAAAAGAATTTTTACCTCCTATAGCAAATGCTAATACTTTATTTATTTTCAATAAATACCATTTAAAAAAATTATATTCTATAGATACCTTTTAAGGTTTATAGCAAAATATTTAATTTTGGTTACCTCCTACCCCTAAGCCACTGAATACGCTAATCGTTTACACTATTTTATTTCTCTATCTACTTTGATACATCCCATTCTCTTCCCTCATCCCACTAAAATTTTTCAGTGTAAATAAAATCCCATACTTCCTCTCTCACGCTTTGTTCCCTAATGTACCAGATCCCCCACCACCATTAACGCCTAAATTGACTCACCTCCGCCGTCTACCACCACAGATTCCCTCTTGGACCTGCCACCTCTTCCCACTTCCACCACCAAGGTCCGCCTTTTATGCAGCTACGGTGGGCATATAGTTTCAGATCTTTCACATTCCAATTTGACTAATTGTATTTCGTTGTGGATAATCTACCGGATACTAGGTGGATTATTTCGTTGCTCGACGACGGATTTACTGAAAATTAGGGTTTGTTCTTGAACAAAGACGACGGAGTTTGGGGCTGAACAACTTAATTTTTTATTATTATATTTTAATGTATTTTCAATGTATCACGTTGTATTTTCATTTATTTCATTGTATTCATTGTCGTTTTTTCCATTGTAATTCAATTTATCTCGTTGTATTCCATGTATTTTATTGTATTCACTGTCTTTTTTTTCATTGTATTTCAATGTATCCCGTTGTATTATATGTATTTTATTATATTCACTGTCTCGCTATATGCCATGAATGTATTCATATATATTTTTTAATTAATATAATTTATGTATTCAGATGTATTATATAATTTCTCTGAAGATTGCTATATTTTTTGGGTATTTTTCGGTTGAGAATCTTTTTTATAACTGAAAATACAAAATTTGTGTGTTATAATTGAGTTTGTTGAGTTATATTAGGAGTCTATTATGTTAATTGATTCACTTTCCATTTTAAAAATAGTGTAATCCCCTATTTCACGCCGTGAATAAAGTCGAATACAATAATCTATCCAGCTGTAATCCCACGTTTCACTCCATGAATACAGTCGAATACACTCGGATACACTTGTTGATACTCAATTTTTCCTCATATATTTTTATGCACAAAATATTCTCAAAATAGCATGTACATGCATATAAAAGCATGCCCAAGAGTTTTGGTATTTTTCCTTTATTTCTAAAGATTTTTAAATCAATTTATTGTCTACTTTTAATACTACAAAAACTCAATTATTATTCCCAAATTAGCACTTTTAGTGAATAATTTATTTCATTCTCATATTTATACTAAGATATAATTAAGGTAATTTTTGCATATTTTTATATATTTGTTTGGTATTTTTTAAGCTAAATTGCATATAATTGTCATTATAGCCTAATTTATAATTAACAGCATTTTATAATTATAAAATCACTTTTAATATTTTTAGATTAATATTTATGCGTTGTTAATTAATCAAGAACCTTTAATTTATTTTTAAATCATTTTTATTATTTTATAAAATAATAAAAGAGAAAAATTGGCTATTTAACGAACATCCCTTTATTATTTCAATTCTAGCCAATTTGGCCACAACCCCTATAAAATTTTAAATGGCCCAATATCCCAATTAAACTAACCCAGCCCAATCCCTAATGTAACCCGGCCCAACCCCGTTTTAATCTGAGCTGTTGATCAATCGAGATCAACGACCCAGATTCATTTGCCTTAATTAAATCTAAATTACCCCCCTCCCAGACCCCTCATTTCCACGAGACGGTCACTCTCTCTCTATCTCGTCTCTTCCTCTCCCTTCTCTCTAGAACCTTCTGGTTCTTTCATCTCCGATGATCTCCACCGTCTCTCCGGCCACCTCCAATCTCACCCCTTTCGACCATTGTGAGCACGTAATTTTTGCCCTATATGAATTATTCCCAAAAATTCAAACAAAATGATTTCTTTCATTATTTTGCAATTTTGTGGATTTTTGGTGACATTTTATGTTAATTGATTGCATTTTATTTGTGCATTTTAATTAGTGAAAAATACAAAAAAAATACTTGGCATTTGCATTTAGGAGTTAATTTCACATTTTAGGATTAATTAATAGTAAAGTTACTTTAAAAATAAAGAAAATAGCAAAAATTGGTTCTTTTGGCATGTATACTCTTAATTGTCTTGGTTTGTATTTAATTAGAAATTATGATATTTGGAAATTGAATAATATAATTTTAGAAGTCAATTTAGGTTTTTATTTGTTGATTTGGCATTTAATAAAATCAGAAAATATAAATACAAAATAAAACAAAAGAAAAAGAAAAAAAGAAAAGAAAAGAGGGCTTGTCTTGAAGGACCCGGAACTGCGCCATTTATAATTAATTCGGTCTTAGCCCAAACAATACATCCCAGTCTAGGCCCACATTCGTACCCTACCCGGTCCACCCCGTTACTTAACCAAACGACCCCGTTTCGATGATCGTTAATCCTAGCCGTCGAGGATCTCTGATCCAACGACTGGGAATTGGTTTAATCTTCGTATTTAATGGTCGGATTGCCCCTACCCCAAGCCTTCGTCTTCTTCACCCCATATACAGACCCTGTAACGCCGATGTATTTCGCCGCCGGAAATCGCCTCACGGCGGCGGCCAGTCTCCAAACACAACCGAAATTACACCCCTTACTCCTTTCCTCCTCCTCGTTACAAATCCACAACCGGTTCCCATCGAAACCCACCCAAACTCGTCGAATCTTGGATCAAAGGATTCCGGCCAAAACCCTAGGTGACCCAATCCCATCCAAATTAACACCATAGAACCGTCTTGTTCTCCTCTATCAAACCCCCAAACCCCGTCCCTCGAATCTAAACGGAACTTCTCGAATATTAATTTGAAGTTTCCGGCCAAAACCCTAAGTTCTCCAAACCCCACCAAATTGACACCACGTGGCCCCCTCGCCTCCCTCGTGTTGAGTTCATCATCATTGGCACTCGAATCTCACAGGAGAGGGCCTAATTTCGAATCTGAGAAGTGGCCTGATTTTAGAAATTATACCAGTGAGTTTTTCTGTTAATTCTGTGTTTTCTCCCATATCTGTGTTGCTTCATGATTGATTAATTAGTTCTTTTCATTTTTGTTATAATTTCAAGTAATGAGATTAGGTTTTGTCTGCACTTCTGAGCCAATAATTTGTTCTGTTCTGTTGATATATGCAGTAGCATGAATTTTTCTGTTATGTTTCTCTTAAGCATACTTTCTTGTGTTAATCCGTAGTTAGTATTTTATGTTTGGAAGTTTGATTAGTTTAAGTTTGATTAATATTCTAGTTTCACTAATTTTATTATGGTTACTCGATTAGTTGGTTTAATTGTTAATGGTAATTGGTAACTTGAAACTCAGTAGTTAGTTTAGATTTAGGATTTGGATTTGAACCTGGTTCTAACTGACTAAAATTGCTGAATGATTGTTTAACCATGGTTAGTGAACAAGGTTGGGGTGGGTTAGTAATTTCAGGCTAGTGAAAAGGGTAATTTAGGGAAATCCATTTAGGGACTGAATTTAGAAACTACTAGAAGCTCCTAGAAGGGGGTTTTAGTTAAAAGCTCAGATTTTAAGTGGTTAAGCTTGAGAAACAAGTTAGTAAATAGGGGACTATTTGGTTAAAACTGAATAAATAAAAGAGGGACTAATAGTATAAATAGAAAATTTAAGGGCTGCTCTCATTTTGCCTATAAAAGGCAGTGTATACTACCTTGATTCAGGAGTCTGAACCTCTAAAAATTCCCCCAAAAATATTCTATAGTTTTCACAAGCTGAATTTGAATTTCAGATCAAAAACTAGATCCAAAAACACTACTTCATTCAAGTTTTCTCTAGATTAAATATGAGTTTCAGCTTTAGATCACATTTTCAAGTTCATAGAAAGTCCAAAAACAGTTCGAGTGCTTCCAGATTTCATTAATTCAAGTGTAGAAGGATTTTGGGTTAAATTCAAGTCTGCTCGGGCTTAGATTGATCTGTTTTCAATAATTTGTTGCGGTTTATTCTTCTACAAATCATTCCTGGCTTGCTGTGGTATTTCTGGAATCAAAATTGATCCAGCTGCTTTGTATTTGGGCTGCTGTTAACTACTGCCTTAGCTGATTTCCTTCTTCTTCACTTCTATTCTATTTCCAGGTATACTTTTATGCTCAAGTGGTGCTGAAGATTACATCCATATGCTCAAGTAGTTTAGTTCTAAAATTAAAGGATATACGTGTGGGCTTAAGGTTTGAATATAGATGTGGACTGTTTTGTATTAATTCCATGAAATCTGGTTCCAGAATTGTTAATGATATGGATTGTAGCTAATTTTGAAATAATGGTTAGCGTGTAAAATTTGAACATTCTAGGCCATCTCAGCATACTAATCATAAGGACGGCTTACACATGTGATAGCCCTATGCCTGTAAATTAAAATTGTTGCATTCTCAGTCTTTGTTTCAAGTTGAAAGATTCAATGTTGTGCCCTGTATTCTTCTGAACTTGGGCCTGCCACAATTCACCCTGCACCTTTGACGATTTCGGGCCTTGACCCAAAGCCTAGGCCCCTGAAAATTCACGACAGCCTCATACTGAGACCATGGAGTCTCAATTTAGGCTCCTTGATTACACTTGGGCCTGTACAGAGGCCCATGACGGACAGATGTTATCGAATTGAATTTAATCCATCTAAGTACTTAATCACAGTTCATTGACATGCTAATTAGTTAAGGCCTAGTAGAGACAACACTTAATAGAAAAATCATAGTCCTTTTAGGTTGACCTTAAAATTAAATGAGGTGCGCGACGCCAAATAAAATCATAAATTGCGTGGCCCTCTTTAAGTACTTACATAAAAATCTTTTAGTCCTCGGGACGGGCCATTTAGCGAATTTCATGGCCTCCCGCAAAGTTAATAATACGCTAGTTGCTTTAGGCCTGACATTTCATAAAATTACCTTCTTAAACTCGGGTGCACATTTATGTGACCCAAATCCAAATCCCAACAAAGTCAAAATGTGTCGAAAACTACGGGTGCATTTATGTGACGTGGTTCGAGACGTGTTTTCACAATGTTGCAATTCTCTTTAAAAAATAATAATAAAAGCGATTTAAAAGTCAGAACGGCACATACGGTAAAACATGTCTTAAAATCAGATATTTAGCCAAATATAACAGTTGAGCGACCATGCCAGAACCACGGAACCCGGGAATGCCTAACACCTTCTCCCAGGTTAATAGAATTCCTTACTCAGATTTATGGTTCGCGGACTGTTATACAGGGTCATTCTTTTCCTCGATTCGGGATTCAACCGGTGACTTGGGACACCATAAATCTCCCAAGTGGCGACTCTGAATCTAATAAACAAATTCCGTTTCGATTGTCATTTAATTGGAAAAACTCCTTTATGCCCTTGCGGGTGTAGTGAAAAAGGAGGTGTGACAACCATCAGCCTCCATGAAACCCTAGCTCACCAATTCCCTCTATTTTTGAGACCTCAGAAACCTCCACCATGCGAATCAATCCCTAAAAGCTCCGCCTGGTTTGTTTCCGGCCATCTCCGGCCACCTCCCTTCAACCCCAAGGCTCCGATGGGCCTCTCATCGTCCTGTTCAACATCTCTAAGAACTTTGAGGTTTATGGACCATGGTGATTCAGACCTAGGGCTCCTGGTTCTGCTACTTATGGGTTCTTCTGTGTGATTTCAGGCGAAATCACATCCTATATGCCACGATATGTGAAGTGTCAACAGGTTCTCTCAACTTCTATTAGGGTTTCCCCTTTTTGAAACCCTAACTCTCTCCTGAATCTCTCAAAACAGTGTTATTTTCATGCTATTTTCATGTTTTCCTCTATGTTCTGCTTATTCTCGAGCTTCTTCTGAAAGATTCTCTTCTTTGAACCATTTTTACTCTCTTTGAAAATTTAGGGTTGCTTGGATTTCATTTACTCATGTTTTGACCAATTTTCTTTGTGATTAAAATCTTTTCTTTGTTTATTTTTACCGATTTTATGCTCTTACTGTTTTTAGCTTGACTCTACTAAAAATCCTAATTTCTAAAAAAAATATTTCTTCGTTTGATTATATGTGTTAACATGATTTTCCTTACTCTGATTCTATGTGTTAGCATGTTTCCTTGCTTCGATTATGTGTGTTAGCCTAATTTTCTTTGCCTTCTCTCTATGTGTTAGCATGTTTCTTCGTTTGATTGTGTGTGTTAGCCTGATTTTCCTTGCTTTGGTACTGTCTGCTAGCCTATTACTTGATTCTTGTAAATGTTTCGTGGTCACCATGCTTCGAATATGCCCTGCTGAATCTTAACCTATTTTCACTATCTCTGAATGGTTGTGTTTGTTCATCTCTTGTTCCCTTTTGACTATATGGTTAGTTTTGTTTGCTACTCTTGTTCATTCACTTCTATTTATATGTTGAGAATGCAGAATCATGACTTCGCATGATTGATTCTGGTTTTCCTTGATTATTGGTAATTGAAAATTTTTTTTAAGCCCTAGAATTCTATTCGCTTGTTTTAAATTAACTGATCTTTGTTACCTTATTTGCTATGGTACTTTGTCCTAATTAACCTTTCCTTAATTGGATTTTTCCTGAATTTGGACCTAACTGACTACTATATGCAATACTGAACCTTGACTCCTTCCTTATTTAATCCTACACAGATTTTTCTACTTGCCTTATATGGTGCTGAATCTTTTCGTTTGATTTTAATTCCCTTAATTAATGGAGTACTTCCTTGATTCTCTAATTGATTGATTCTGAGTTCTTAAATTAACATACTTCTGTGATTGGTTGCCTAATTTTACCACCTACTTTTAACTATAAATACCCTAAGTCTTTCACACGAAAAGGGGGGAAGTCTTCTGAACACACACACATCACTGAATACTCTCAATTCTGCATTCTCATTCGCTTGCTTCTGCTCTACTGTTGTTCTCTGCTCTTGCTTATATTAGCCGGTTGAAAGCCAAGGCTATTATTGTGTTACTATTTTGTCTTTGCATCCCGCTCTTGCTTTTTTTACTGCTATGTCCTAATTAATTTTCATGTCTTCAACCAATGTATTTACTTTGGTTTCAGTTTATTATCTTTCTGATTTTCTTCTACTTATGCTTCTCCTGCTCAATGTGCAATTGATTCTTTTGCTTTAGTACTTTGCCATTTCTTCTGATTTACATGCCTATAGCCTATTGCTATACATTAGCAGGCCTAGAATTTACTATTTCACAGTTCCCCTGAATCCCCTGATTCTGTGTAGTCATGTTCATTAAACCAGTATCCCCTTTAGCATTGTGTGATCTATCTGTTCCCCTTTCCCCATGATCCTTGTATGCAATCATGTACTGTTGAACTATTGTTTCAGCTATTTTCTTTTTTAAATAAAACCCTCTTATTTTTTAAAAACGCTTCTCCCTGCACTTCACACTACTCTTAGAGAATAGGTTCTGCCCCCTTCGTGTGAGCATTGCTTTGAGTACCTCCGAGAACTCGTTGAACTTTGACACTCAAGGCTGGTATTCCACACTGCACCTGTCCTACATTCTTCTAAATGTCTAGGTGCTGGTATTGGACAGGGACCCAATGGGACCCTAGGGAGCTTTGTCGCACCGAGACCATGGCAAAGGCTGTGAAACTCGAAGGGGTTGAGGTTGGAAAGATTGGGCCTGATTGAAGGCTCCCTGTATAATAGCTTCTTATTTTTTTCTGTTCTTTATTATTGTTATTCAGATACTATTGGATTGTAATAATTTGTAAACGAACGATTGGGGCCGAGTAGTGAATATGGGGGAGGGATATGCATGCTTTGTATAAATAATGGGTAGAAAACATGCCTATATGATTTTTTCTACTTATTTGCGCAATAGATAACCTGTATAGGTCATGCATCTCATTCATTAGAGATCCTGCTTTAGGTTCTTTACTTTCAGCCTGTCATTACGCTCATCTTGTAACCATTATCTGCTAATAACCATCAAATAATTAACAACAAGTCAAATAATTTGTCATTACTGCGTTGGCATGTTAGAAACCACGTTTTAGGTACTTCTATGTGCATTAGATATCCTACCCTTAGGACTTCTCACTCGTTCGAGTTGCAGTAGTTAATTCACGTTTGTCTAATAACTTTGTTAAAATATGGCTAAGTGGTTTGAAACATTTTCTGCAAATACCTTGTCAGGCGTACCTTTATAAATCAGAATCAAAATATGCATGTCTGTCCTTTAAAATAATCAGACAATATATAGAGACGCCTTGGCAAACTTTTGGCCCGATAATAACGTATCAATTATGTTTCTATTAGTTTAAGACCAACCAACTTCTTTTAATTTCAACTCTGTCGTTCCTATTCTTGTTTTGATTCTCTGAAGTTCACTTAGCTTTTCTAAAAAAAAGGGAACTCCGCTGAAAATGATTTTGAAATGATGAACCTATTTACTTTTACTGAGCTTCTAATTTTTATGTCCTCAGGTCACTAGGTTACCCACCTCTGCCCAGAATCGTGCTATTACTGTTATTACTTCATTTTTTAAAACCAAGTTTTAACTGTTGTGAAAGTTCCTATCTTGGAGACCTTAATTGTGTTTAAGTCATGCTATTTATGTGTTTTGTTTGAGGAGGTATACATGAGACTTTATATGTTTACATGCTTCCCCCCAACATGCAGTATTTGTTTTCTTTTGTATGTCGCCTTAGATTTTTATCCTTTGAAACCAATCAGCCTAATATCCCACCTTTTAGGACTAGTAGTCCTAAGTGCCTCCGGGACTGATAGGATGGGACGGGTAATAGCATGCAATAAGTAAAACGAGATCATTCCACGTTTAATACCTTAACGGGGCGGGAGAGGTTAAGTATGGATATGATGACCACGCGATAACACCACGTGTATAAACGGTTACCGGGTGTTGTGTGGGGTGATCCATATGATGTATAAACTTAGGACCCATTCCCTTATTTGTTCATTTTATTTCAGAATTTCAACTACTTTTTCGCAAACTTCAGCTTTTAATACTGCTTTTAACTTGCAACAACTATATGATAATTTCCTCTTTTACTCGTCTATTCAGAACTTCAAAATTGCTTCTTCTATCAAAATTCAGTTCCTTTAACTTCTTTAATCTCTTGCAACCATTATGTGAAAATCCCCCTTGTATTTGTAAATCATGTTTGCCTACTTGCCGTTTGTATTTAAAGTCACAATATAACATGGCCGGGAACCATACTAGTGGATCTTGAGGGGTGCCTAACACCTTTTCCTCGAGATAATTTCTAGCCCTTACCCGAACTATGGTTTTCCAACTCAAAAAACCCTTAGTGTCCTAATGTACCTAATCATTATGTGGCGAGTCTTCAATTCAAAAATCCAATTCCGAAAAAGGGAACGAGTTTTCTTCCCAAATATCGTAAACCCAATTTCGCAAGAAAAAGGGGGCATCGACTGCATGGCGACTTTGCTGGGGATTTCGTTAAGGCTTTTACCACTTCATGTTATTTGTGACTTTATTTCTTTTATTCAATGTCTTTATTCGAAACTGACTTGGCTTTTTATTTTTTTTCTTTAATGCTTTCATTTACTACTTCCCTTCAATACTATTGTAATTACGAGCAATTATTGTAATCATTACTTTATGAACGTGAAAATACATGACAACTTGCTTCATTCTTGTAATTACATCTTCAACATCGTTTTTCACTCGTGCCAAAGAAATACCATAACAACACTTATTATGAATTGTTGCGCCCTTCCGATATTATCACTTCCTAAATTTGGCAAAGGCATATTTGCGGTAAAACCAGTCGATCAGCGGTGCAGTCAACGGTTTCGTGTTTTTCCCTCTTGAGTTTTTCACTCAAGGGTACCGGTCTAATACCCCATAGAAACCTTATTCTGTTTAACTGTGTATGCATCACTGTCAAACTTAGTCAAGTTAGTTATGTTGTCCACATAATGACTCTTTAAGATAGCCTTGTCCAAAGTCCACTGGGTTTCCTTGGAACCCAAACGGACAACACCATATTCTGTGCATTTATTTGGAGAACTAAATGCTGCTTATGCTAATTATTGGTTTAAATAGTCGAGTCCGGTGGGGTAAGGGTCTAACACTTTGTTTTGCAGAAAATGAGGCACGAAGTCCCAGATTCAGCATGGTAACCAACATTCACCCAAGGTTGCTAAGCTTGTGGGAAGACCTTCACTCCAGTGACCAGACTCTCGTCCGTAAATACTTGGGGAATTTACCTTCTCTTTTGGAAATCCAGCCAGACAACAAGATCAAATAGGCTTAACTTTATTCTGGGACAGTGATAGATCAGTATTTCACTTTGGGGATCCTGAAATGACACCTCTGCTCGAGGAAATAGGAGGGTTAGCATGTATCCCTTGGGAGACTCCGAGTTTGATTATGCCAGAAAATCGCAAGGGTAGGGGTTACCTCAAGATGATAGGACTGAAGAAAAACCTAGACTTGACTTGTTTGAAGGACTCTTACATTCCTTTCGACTATTCGTATGAGAGGTACAGACATAGCAAGTCCTACCGTACCTACCCAGATGAATTCGCTCTCACATCATTGGGGCATATCCACAGAAGGGTCTTCGTCTTTATGTTCCGCCTTTTGGGGATAATAGTGTTTCCTATGAAGAAGGCTAGGATCCATACCAGACTAGCCATGGTCACCAAGACACTAATGGAAGGGATTGTCGGGTAGCCTTTCAGCATAGTACCTATGATTGTTGCTGAGATATACCGAGCCCTGGAAAATTGTCAACGAGGGGCCAGTCGCTTTGAGGGTTGCAACTTACTACTCCAACTCTGGCTTATAGAACATCTCTGAAGGGGTCAATACCGTCAAGAGCTTCCACGAAGGCCGTGAAATGATCATATAGCCTTCCACCATCCTAAGAGAATGAACTATATGCCTAACATATTTGCTCAACCAGGAGACGCTAAAGGGTGGGTAGAGTTGTTTGAAAATCTGAAAGAAGACAAAGTGTAGTGGATGTTCGAATGGTTCCCTACTGGAGAGTTCATCATCCGCTCTCTGGACGCTCCATTCCTTATACTCATTGGTCTGAGAGGAACTTATCCCTATGTCCCTCTCCAAGTTATGAGGTAGGCAGGGAGGAAGCAGGTCATACCAAAGGTCGACAAGATGAATCACTTCAGGGCTAATTTCCAAGACGACGATAGCCCATACAAATGTCAAGCTCAACACATGTGGAATTGCAAAATCATCCTAGACAAGGATTCTATAGAACCTGACAGATACCATGCCGGTTACACCCCATACTATCCAGATGGTTAGAAGAAGATCATGGTGGGTTGGGACAGCCCGGGTCTGTTCGAGGTCATATAGTCATCGACGAGAGGGCTGAAATACAGGTTAAGTACAACCAATTGCGCAAGAGGATCAGAGAGTGCGAAAGTGAACATCAGGAAATTCAAGAAGTGCATCAGAAATTGATCGAAGAATGGAAAGATATGGTTGTCAGTGCCAACAAGCGACTAGGGTATTTGGAACGAGGTTTGGTAGAGTTGGAAAGGAAATTCATCCAAAGGATCGAAAATTGCCAGAACGCTGAGGGAAATGAAGGAGGATACTTGGCTAGAGCCTATTTGCTGCTGGGACTGCGTGAGCTGCTGGAGCTGTTCAATGGAGATAAAGATGCCGAGTCCGGGGAAGGTCCTTCTGGGACCAAGTAGTTAGGAGTCTTTTCTTTCGCTTTAAAAATGTAATAAGGCCAATGGCCATTAGTGACATTTTACTTTCTGCAATTTTTGTGTCGTTTTGGGATTTGTCTTATTTTTATCAATAAAATGAGGCATTTAGAATTATAAGTTCTCCAAATCAACTTGTCGCTAGGCCTACCTCAGGCACAAAGAGGCACCCAAATTAGGACACGATTCATATTCTTACACTGTGTGTTTAAATATTGCAACATATTTCCTTATAACCTTACTAACTTGTTACCTTTTTGTTTTTACTTTTTTTTTATTCCCTTCCCCAAAAGGTTAGTTCGTGCACTCTGGCATCATCATCCTACTCCATAAGATCTAAGGGCCCTCCACATCCTCCTCCTCCTCCGAGTCCTATCAGAAACAAAAACAAAACAAAAATGGAAGACTTGAACAACATCATGAAGGAGAACTCGGGTGAACGGATAGAGGTTACTCAGGGTATTCAGGTGTCCAAGGAAAGTGCTGCCCATCTTGAGCAGAAATTGTTGAAATTTCAGGAGGAACTGGACCAAGTTTGGAACTTGGCAAACTTATCATTTTCCCTCACCACCACGGATGTCAATGCTCCATATCCTACACCTCCACAAAATATTTCAAAACCACAAAACCAACCCACTCCCCATCACCACTGCAACACATGTCACACTTCAAGTGACACCCCATTGCTCATCCCTGAACCACTAAACTCCACAAATGACCATTCCTACCCTCATCACAACAATCCCATCTATGTGGAAACCATACCACAATACACTCAACCTATTTCAAGCACACCAGAGTCTGATGACAAAGACTCTCTCATCAAGAACCTGGCCGCAGAACTCAAGAAACTGACTAGCCGAGTCCAGGGTGTTGAAGGAAACAAAGGTATTGAGGGGCTGAATTATGAGGACCTTTGCATTCATCCAGACGTCAAACTTTTCGAGGGGTACAAACCTCCCAAGTTCGAGATGTTTGATGGATTAGGGGATCCCAGAGTCCATTTGAGGACATACTGTGATAAGCTGGTCGGTGTCGGAAGAGATGAAAAGATTCGTATGAAGCTCTTCATGAGAAGTTTGGAAGGTGATGCTATCTTGGTACATTAGCCAAGACCCCAAGAAGTGGGCAAGTTGGGTAGGTATGGCGCCCAATTTCATAGACAGGTTCAGATTCAATACAGAGAATGCGCCAGATGTATTCTACATCCAGAATTTAAAGAAAAAACCTACAGAGACATTTCGCGAGTATGCTACTCGTTGGAGATCAGAGGCTGCTAAGGTCAGACCGGCCTTAGAAGAAGAACAGATGAACATGTTTTTCGTCCGAGCTCAGGACCCACAGTATTGTGAGAGGTTGATGCTAATTAAAGGGCAGAAATTCTCTGACATCATCAAACTAGGGGAAAGAATCGAGGAAGGCATTAAAAGTGGTATGGTCACTAATTTTGATGCTTTGCAAACTACCAACAAGGCTCTACAGTTGGGTGGCACGTCTAAGAAAAAGGATGTGAGTGCCGTGATGGTTGCACAAAGAATGAAATCCCTAGTAAAATACCAAGCTTACCCAGTATCTCCTCTCACATATCAACCTACCCCTAATTACCAAGCACCTCCGCCCTCATACCAAATTCCACCACCTACTTACCAATCATCTCCACCCCCTACATATCAACCTACCCCTAATTACCAAGCACCTCCGCCCTCATACCAAATTCCACCACCTACTTACCAATCATCTCCACCCCCTACATATCAACCTACCTCATCAAGATATTCCCAACCCGCACCCATATACCAAGCCTATAATGCTCATCCCTCTCACTATCAATCACCTCCAACCCGCCAAAACTTCCCTAGATCGTGCCCTAACTTCGACCGTAGACCTTCCAAGCAATACACCGCCATTGCCGAACCAATCGACCAGCTATATGAAAGGCTCAAAGCTGTTGGTTACGTCAACCCAATCCCTGCCATAACTCCAGAAAATCCTTCCCAATGGGTCAACCCGAACAAAACTTGTGCATACCATTCCAGCATGAAAGGGCATACCATTGATGAGTGTCGATCTCTGAAGGATAAAATCCAAGCTTTAATTGACAACAAGATCATCATGGTAAAGGAGCCTGCTCCTAATGTTCGCAACAACCTCCTGCCTTACCATAAGGGTGGAGGTGTGCACATGATCGAGGTAGAAGATTATTGGGACCCCAAAGGGTTGATTGGATTGATTGCCGAAGGTGACGAGCCCAAGAAACCAACAGTCACACTAAATCCAATTGTAGTCTAGATCCAGCCCTCTGGGGATGCTGAAGTAAATGTGTCCATACTACTCGAGCTTGAAACACCATCGTCTACAAAGACCACAGAGCCAATTGAGGTTGAGTTTGGATCTCTAAAGGCACCTGTACCATTTGAAGTTGTTGTGTTACCTCCCAAAACTAGGGTGCCCATTCCTGTAGCAGTGTCGGTCATAACGTCGTTCCATACACAGGCCATTCCTTGGGATTACACCGCCGAGGCGAGAAAGAAGGGGAAAACTAGGCCTGGAGAAGCAATTGCAGCACAGGGTATGACCAGAACTGGCAGGATTTATACTCCAGAGCATTTAGTTGAATAAAGTAAGCAGGCCTCTGGACGGCCTATTGAAACTGGACTAGATAACCTCTGGAGGAAGATACAAGCAAAAGAGTACTCAGTCGTTGATCAACTGAATAAAACACCGGCTCAGATTTCCATTTTAGCTCTGCTACAAAGTTCTGACACACATAAGAATGCCTTATTGAAAGTGTTGAGCAAGGCATATGTACCCAGCAACATAACTGGAGGAGAAATGGCGAACATGGTAGGGAAAATATTGGAGAGTCATAAGATCACTTTCCACGAAGATGAGTTGCCCCCGGAAGGGCTAAGCCACAAAAAGCATTGCACATCACTGTGCAATGTGAAGACTATTTCATCACCAGGACTTTGGTTGATGGAGGGTCCAGCCTCAACATTTGTCCATTGGTGACTCTCAAAATATTGGGGAAGAGCCTGCATGGGATCAAGGATGGGGCCATCAACATCAAAGCTTTCGATGGTTCCCAAAGGTCCACTATTGGCGAAATCAGTTTGTGTCTGCAGATGGGACCGACTTGGTTCGACATTGATTTTTAAGTGATAGGCATCCCAGCATCTTACAACTTACTATTGGGATGACCTTGGATCCACGCCACTGGAGCTGTAGCATCAACCCTGCACCAGGCAGTGGAGTTCGAGTGGAATCACCGAGAGGTGATTATTCATGGCGACGGTAGTAATTCCATATACAGTCGTCAGACCATCCCAGCAATCAGAGGAAGAAGAAGAAGGGCGGAGAAACTTACCATCACATCGAGCGAGTCAACACCGTGGACAAGGATAAGTGGTGGGATAGCAAGATCGAAAGCATACTGAATTGGAGCGAATATGAACCTAGCAAGGGGCTCGGTAAGAACCTCTAGGGAATCACTAAACCTATCAAACTGAAGAAACACGGCACCATCTTCAGGTTGGAGTACGAATATACTTGGGAAGAATTCAAGGACTGATCGCCACCATGGCGCGGCCCTTATTATCCACTGGAGCACCCTATACCTCGCCTGGAGCAGACTTTCCAGCCGGCATACATCATATATGGGTCAGAAGAAGAGGAAACATCGGCGATAATGAAGAATCTGTTCTTGAAAGACGACAATATGGACTGTCATGTCATTTTCGAGGAGGAAGGGGAAGAAGGCCCTTCCATACAAGCTGTGAGCCGAGGAGCGCGCCTCAACAATTGGTCCATCAGAACCACCAAGGCCCGGAAAGCTTCGGGCATTACTATTACTTATCTTGATGAACCGACGAATGTGACATGCGACGAGATAACGCAATAAACGGATATAGACTCAGAAGAGGATGATATACCAGAAGAGGTTGTTAAATAGGTTGAGGACTTTGAGAATAGGCCCAAGTCTAACTTGGATGAAACTGAGGTTGTCAACTTGGGGGATACAGAGAATGTCAAGGAAACGTGCATTAGTGTTCGCCTGTCACCATCAGAAAAGGAAGAGTACACGAAATTCTTAAAAGAATCCGATGACATATTTACCTGGTCGTATGATGATATGATCGGTCTAAGTGCATCTATTGTATCTCATAAGCTTCCAACAGATCCAACATGTCCGCCGATAAAATAGAAGCTCAGAAAGTTCAAGCCAGACATGAGTTTGAAAATCAAAGAAGAAGTTACCAAACAAGTCAAAGCCAAGGTTCTCAGGGTAGTGGAGTATCCAACATGGTTAGCTAACATTGTGCCAGTGCTGAAGAAGGATGGGAAGGTCAGAGTCTGTGTCGACTACCGGGACCTCAACCGGGCCAGTCCGAAAGATGACTTCCCCTTGCCGAACATACACATCCTAACTGATAACTGCGCCAAGCACGAGTTGCAGTCATTTGTCGATTATTTTGCTGGGTATCATCAGATATGGATGGACGAAGAAGACGCAGAGAAAATGACTTTCATTACGCCGTGGGGGATGTATCATTACAATATGATGCTGTTTGGATTAAAAAATGCTGGAGCCACCCACATGAGGGCCATGACTACTATTTTCCATGACATGATACACAAAGAGATCGAGGTGTATGCAGACAATGTCATCATCAAATCCAAGAAAGTCACTGACCATATGAAAGATCTGAGGAAGTTCTTCAACAGATTGAGAAGGTACAACTTGAAACTGAATCCCGCCAAATATGCATTTGGAGTTCCTACCGAAAAACTGCTTGGGTTTATCGTAAGTAGACGAGGAATAGAACTGGATCCGTCAAAGGTTAAGGCCATTCAAGAATTTCCACCGCCAAGGAACAAGAAAGAGGTTATGAGTTTCTTGGGGAGACTCAACAACATCAGCCAGTTCATAGCTTAGTCCACTATCATTTGTGAGCCAATCTTTAAGATGTTGAAGAAGGACGCCACCACCAAATGGACTAATGATTGTCAGAAAGCCTTCGACGGAATCAAGGAATACCTGTCAACGCCGCCAGTTCTGGTTCCGCCCGAACCGGGTAGACCATTATTGCTCTAACTCGCAGTACTAGATGGGGCATTCGGTTGTGTTTTGGGACAACATGATGAAACAGGGAGAAAGGAGCAAGCCATCTACTATCTTAGCAAGAAGTTCACCCCGTACGAGGCCCGGTATTCCCTGCTAGAACGCACCTATTGTGCTCTGACTTGGGTATCTCAGAAGTTGAGGCATTATTTCTGTGCCTATACCACTTATCTCATACAAGGATGGATCCCTGAAGTACATCTTTCAGAAGCCCATGCCCATGGGCAAGCTAGACAAATGGCAAATCCTGCTGAGTGAATTTGATATTGTCTACGTAACTCAGAAAGCAATTAAGGGACAGGCACTGGCAAATAATCTTGCCGAAAATCCCGTGGATGGAGAATACGATCCTCTAAGGATGTATTTTCCTGATGAAGAGGTCTCTTTCAAAGGAGAAGATATCGCAGAATCCTATGATGGCTGGAGAATGTTTTTCGACGGAGCAGAAAACTTCAAAGGAGTTGGCATAGGGGCAGTTCTAGTATTAGAAACAGTTCAGCATTATTCGGTGTCCGCCAAACTCAGGTTCCCATGCACCAACAACATTGCCGAGTACGAAGCCTGCATCTTAGGGCTCAAGCTAGCCATTGATATAAACATTCATGAGTTACTAGTGATCGGGGATTCAGACTTGCTCATACATTAGGTCCGAGAAGAATAGACAACCAAGAACTCCAACATACTCCCGTATTTGCATCACGTACAGGAGTTGAGGAAGAGGTTCAAAAAGATAGAATTCCGGCATGTCCCAAGAGTCCAGGATGAGTTCGCCGACGCATTGGCCACTCTATCATCCATGATTCAACATCCAGATAAGAACTTCATTGATCCTATCCCGGTAAAAATCCAGGATCAACCCGCTTACTGTGCTCATGTCGAGGAAGAAACGGACGGAAAACCATGGTTTCATGACATTAAGAAATATCTGGCAACATGAGAATATCCAGAATTTGCAAATGCTACTCAGAAGCACACACTGTGGAGTTATCCAATCACTTCTTTCACAGCGGAGGAATTCTATATAGAAGGGCTCCCGACTTGGGATTACTGAGGTGTGTCGAAGCAAAGGAAGCATCCAGGTTGTTGGAAGAGGTTCATGCAGGGACCTGTGGCCCGCACATGAATGGTTTCGTCTTAGCCAATAAAATACTCCGAGCTGGTTATTTTTGGATGACTATGGAGACGGACTGCATCCAGTATGTCCAAAAATACCATCACTGTCAGATACACGCGGATATGATAAATGTGCCTCTTAATGAGCTTAATGCAACAAGCTCGCCATGGCCGTTCGCCGCTTGGGGAATGGATGGCATCGGACCTATCGAGCCTGCCGCATGAAACGGGTACAGGTTCATTCTAGTGGCAATTGATTATTTTACCAAATGGGTTGAAGCATCATCATATAAGGTAGTGACCAAGAAGGTTGTGGCAGACTTTGTCCGCGACCGTATCATTTGCCAGTTCGGCATCCCAGAGTCAATCGTTACTGATAACGGTTCCAATATCAATAATGACCTAATGAAAGCAATGTGTGAGACGTTCAAGATTAAGCACAAGAATTCTACATCCTACAGACCTCAGATGAATGGAGCTATAGAAGAGGCCAATAAGAACATCAAGAAGATACTAAGGAAAATGATAGAGAAACACAAGCAGTGGCCCGAAAAGCTATCATTTGCTTTATTGGGGTACCGTACTACGGTCCGCACATCAACCGGGGCGACTACATATATGTTGGTTTATGGTATCGAGGCAGTCATTCCCGTCGAGGTAGAGATTCCCTCCCTAAGGATTATAACGGAAGCGGAACTTGAAGATGCAGAATGGGTAAAGAGTCGCTATGAGCAGTTAGCCCTTATAAATGGAAAAAGAATGAACACAGTTTTTCATGGTCAATTGTATCAGAACAGGATGTCCAGAGCCTTCAACAAGAGGGTCAAGCCGAGGCAGTTTGCATCAGGACAGCTGGTGTTGAAGAAAATTTTCCCGCACCAGGATGAAGCCAAAGGAAAGTTCTTTCCTAACTGGCAAGGCCTGTACATGGTTAACCGGGTCCTAACAGGAGGAGCCCTCATACTTGCAGAAATGGATGGAGAGGTCTGGCCAAAGCCAATCAATTCAGATGCAGTCAATCGTTATTATGTGTAATCATTATGATTTCATTATGATGTAATTTGAACTATGCCTGACCTGATTCCCATTTAAGAGGGGATACATAGGCAGCCCTATGGGTTCGGTCACAATTCAATAAAAATTTCATTTCCCCCCGATGTTGGAAACTGGGGCAGAATTTTGAGGAGGACCCTCAAAATTCCGAAAACTTTCAGCCATTCGTCGCACGCAGCCGTCAGAAACACCAGCCCAGTAAACTGGGGCAGAATTTTGAGGAGAGCCATCAAAATTCCGGAGCAAAAAAAAGGTTGTAATGTCTTGAACCGCGTCGCAGTCATCGGTTCATCTAAAAGAAAATCATTTTTTTAAAATTATGTAGCTACATCATATTTTTACTAAACCATGCATAGATACTATCAAAATTGCTTTGTTTAGCGACGCTACCCTCCCCAATGAAAGCAGGAGCCGAGTAGGACAAGCGAAGTCCACGGGAAGACGAACTAACCTTCCCCCTTTACAAAACTCACGACTTTTCTTTGAATGCAGGCACCCCAAGACGTAAAACCATCAGATATGATTACATACTCATATTTTGCAGGAGTACAACTCTTAGAATCATTGCTTACTTACAAGTTCTATCCGCACGTGACATCCCCAGCAGCCACAATGACGCAATCAACTATCAGCTAAGAGATTTTACCTTTACTTGCCTTTTACATTTTGCTTGCATTGCATAAGGCTACCTTTCTGCCTTCCGAGACTAAGCACTGTCTCCATCTGCATTTTTTTGCATTGCATAAGGCTACCTTTCTGCCTTCCGAGACTAAGCACTGTCTCCATCTGCATTTTCTTGCATTACATAAGGCTACCTTTCTGCCTTCCGAGACTAAGCACTGTCTCCATCTTGCATTTTCTCTGCATTGCATAAGGCTACGATCCCGCCTTCCGAGGTTAAACTCTACCTCCATTGGCATTTCTTCATTGCATAAGGCTACTATTCTGCCTTCCGAGGTTAAGCTCTACCTCCATCTGCATTTCTTGCATTGCATAAGGCTACTATTCTGCCTTCCGGGACTAAGATCTGTCTTATAATTGCATCGGTTGAAATATCGCCATTTATATTTACACTTTACATCGGCTGAAATATCGCCACTTCATTTAAATCTCGCATCGGCTGAAAGATCGCCATTTATATTTACACTTCATATCGGCTGAAATATCGCCACTTCATTTAAATCTCGCATTGGCTGAAAGATCGCCATTTATATTTGCACTTTACATCGGCTGAAATATCGCCACTTCATTTAAATCTTGCATCGGCTGAAAGATCTCCATTTATATTTACACTTTACATCGGCTAAAATATCGCCACTTCATCGACTGAAAGATGGCGATTTATATTTACACTTTACATCGTCTGAAATATCGCCACTTCATTTAAATCCCGCATCGGCTGAAAGATCGCCATCTTTATTTACACTTTACATTGGCTGAAGTATCGCCATTTTATTTAAGTCTTACATCAGCTGAGAGATCGCCAAATCCTGCATTTTATGGGCTGAAAGATCGCCAAATTGTCCAAAGGCATCATTGTTCGGAGGTACCATTTTCATAACCTGAGAACCCCATGCCATAGCCTGAAGACCCTACTTTTATCTTTTGCATATCATTATTCAAAGGCATCATGGTTCGGAGGCATCATTATCATATCCCGAGAATACCATTTCATAGCCTGCGAATCCTTTGTTATACGCTTCATGGCCCAGGACATCATAGTCTGAGGACGTCATCCTACCCGTCCGAAGACAACATTCATGGTCTAACGGGAACCTGCATCATGTTTAAATTTATGCACGATATATGTTCGTATTGCTTGCTTGTAGGTACACCGTCTAGCAACGACCGTATCAGCAGGAGCGATCTCGCTACGGTTCCCGCAGCCTATCAGTCCCTGACCATCCTTCTCAACCTAAACATCACATCCGTCCTTTTTAAAACCTCCACCGGCATATTCCGCCAATGGATCCCTGAACTACATATGGCCCGATTCCTGTAAGACTAGGGATATGTAGGCAGCTCAGGAGCCAGAGCTCAGTCAAAGCCTTTCAAATCATTTGTTTTGGTCAAAATTGGCCACCATATCTTTACCCGATAACTCTTTCATCCTTCTCGGGTAAAGAGGGGCAACTGTTAATACCCAATTTTTTCTCACATATTTTATACTCAAAATATTCTCAAAATAGCATGTACATGCATATATAAGCATGCCCAAGAGTTTTGGTATTTTTTCTTTATTTCTAAAGATTTTAAAATTAATTTATTATCTATT
This sequence comes from Nicotiana glauca, assembly GCA_026770625.1. NCBI lineage: Eukaryota > Viridiplantae > Streptophyta > Magnoliopsida > Solanales > Solanaceae > Nicotiana > Nicotiana glauca. The sequence goes on from MU788353.1 coordinate 31,061, forward strand.
TTAATACTACAAAAACTCAATAATTATTCCCAAATTAGCACTTTTGGTGAATAATTTATTTCATTCTCATATTTACACTAAGATATAATTAAGGTAATTTTTGCATATTTTTATACATTTGTTTGGTATTTTAAAGCTAAATTTTATATAATTGCAATTATAGCCTATTTTACAATTAACAAAATTTTATAATTATAAAATTACTTTTAATATTTTTAGATGAATATTTATGCATTTTTAATTAATCCATTACCTTTAATTTGTTTTTAAATCATTTTTTATTATTTTGTAAAATAATAAAAGGGAAAATTGGCTATTTAACGAACAACCCTTTATTATTTCAATTCTAGCCAATTTGGCCACACCCCCTATCAGATTTTAAATGGCCCTATATCCCAATTAAACTAACCCAGTCCAATCCCTAATGTAACCCGGTCCAACCCCATTTTAATCAGAGTCGTTGATCAAATGAGATCAATGGCCCAGATTCATTTGTCTTAATTAAATCTAAATTACCCCCCCCCCCAGGACCCTCATTTCCACGAGACAGTCTCTCTCTCTCTATCTTATCTCTTCCTCTCCCTTCTCTCTAGAACCTTCTGGTTCTTTCTTCTCCGATGGTCTCCACCGTCTCTCCGGCCACCTCCAATCTTACCCCTTTCGACCATCAGCCGCCATGAAACACTAGCTCACCGATTCCCTTTATTTTTGAGACCCCAGAAACCTCCACCATGTGAATCAGTCCCTAAAAGCTCCGCTTGATTTGTTTCCGGCCATCTCCGGCCACCTCCCTTCAACCCCAAGGCTCCGATGGGCCTCTCATCGTCATGTTCAACATATCTAAGACCTTCGAGGTTTATGGACCATGGTGATTTAGACCTAGGGCTCTTGGTTCTACTACTTATGGGTTCTACGGTGTGATTTCAGGCGAAATCACATCCTATATGCCACGATCTATGAAGTGTCAACATGTTCTCTCAACTTATATTAGGGTTTCCCCTTTTTGAAACCCTAACTCTCTCCTGAATCTCTCAAAACAGTGTTATTTTCATGCTATTTTCATGTTTTTCTCTATGTTCTGCTTATTCTCGAGCTTCTTCTGAAAGATTCTCTACTTTGAACCATTTTTACTCTCTTTGAAAATTTAGGGTTGCTTGGATTTCTTTTACATATATTTTGACCAATTTTCTTTATGATTAAAACCTTTTCTTTGTTTATTTTGACCGATTTTATGATCTTACTATTTTTAGCTTGACTCTACTAAAAACCCTAATTTCTAAAAAAAATGTTTCTTCGTTTGATTATGTGTGTTAGCATGATTTTCCTTACTCTGATTCTATGTGTTAGCATGTTTCCTTGCTTCGATTATGTGTGTTAGCCTAATTTTCTTTGCCTTGTCTCTATGTGTTAACATGTTTCTTCGTTTGATTTTGTGTGTTAGCCTGATTTTCCTTGCTTTGGTACTGTCTGATAGCCTATTTACTTGATTCTTGTTAATGTTTCGTGGTCACCATGCTTCGAATATGCCATGCTGAATCTTAACCTATTCACTATATCTAAATGGTTGTGTTTGTTCATCTCTTGTTCCCTTCTGTCTATATGGTTAGTTTTGTTTGCTACTCTTGTTCATTCACCTCTATTTATATGTTAAGAATGCAGAATCA
>MU788353.1:36184-46735 GCA_026770625.1 Nicotiana glauca
GTATTTGTAATTCCTGTTTGCTTACTTGCCGTTTGTATTTAAAGTCACAATATAACATGGTCGGGAACTATACTAGTGGATCTTGAGGGGTGCCTAACACCTTCCACTCGAGATAATTTCTAGCCCTTACCCGAACTCTGGTTTTCCAACTCAAAAAATCCTTCATTAGGTGGCGACTCTTCAATTCAAAAACCCAATTCCCAAAAAGGGAACGAGTTGTCTTCCCAAATATCGTAAACCCGATTTCGCGAGAAAAAGGGGGCGTCGACAACACTCGAATATAACAACTGATTTGTTGGACTTCCCTGATTCACGCCTATTTTTGCTACTGTATTCATGAATACAATAGCTTAAATACATCAAATACATCTTATAACCACACAAAATGTATCTATAATCCGTAATATAGCAAATGATACCTATAGATGACTAATTACTACCAAAAAATAATGCTTTATGAAAATTTCTCAATTTAAAATCACAACTGTATTTTANTAATAAATAACCTGTATAGGTCATGCATCTCATACATTAGAGATCCTGCTTTAGGTTCTTTACTTTAAGCCTGTCATTACGCTCATCTTGTAACCACGATCAGTTAATAACCAGCAAATAATTAATTACAAGCCAAATAATTTGTCATTACTGCGTTGGCATGTTAGAAACCATGTTTTAGGTACTTCTATGTGCATTAGATATCCTGCCCTTAGGACTTCTCACTCGTTCGAGTTGCAATAGTTAATTCACGTTTGTCTAATAACTTTGTTAAAATATGGCTAAGTGGTTTGAAACGTTTTCTACAAATACCTTGTCATGCATACCTTTATAAATCAGAATCAAAATATGCATGTCTGTCCTTTAAAATAATCAGACAATGTATAAAGACGCCTAGGCAAACTTTAGGCCCGATAATAACTGATCAATTTTGTTTCTATTAGTTTAAGACCAACCAATTTCTTTTAATTTCAACTCTGCCATTCATATTCTTGTTTTGATTCTCTAAAGTTCACTCAGCTTTTCTAAAATAAAAAAAAAAGGAACTCCGCTGAAAACGATTTTGAAATGATGCACCTATTTACTTTTACTGAGCTTCTGATTTTTATGTCCTCAGATCACTGGGTTACNCCTATAGATGACTAATTACTACCAAAAAATAATGCTTTATGAAAATTTCTCAATTTAAAATCACAACTGTATTTTATTTCACACGATGGACAAATGAAGTACAATATCTATATATATAATCATTTACTATGCTTTGGAACAGAAAAAAAAACAATAAGGTAATAAGAAAAGGGAAAAAAGATAAAAAATGAAAGAAGTTAAGCTGTAATATTCCCACTTTGGCTAAAAGTTACCTAGTAAACTGGAGAAATAAAAACCTCTTCAGACATTATTGCAACAAAAGATAAATGTTATTGTAAATAACTGTTACTATATCAATAACAAATTAATAACATTTGCTATATTTTTCTTCAAGCAATCCCATTTACTGCAATAGCCTCTGGTTGATGAATGCCATTATTGATAAGATGCTCTCCAGCACATGACTCAATTTTGCCAAATTTTGCAATTTTAGCCAAAATTGGAGTCAAGTCTCTAGGGGTCACATTCATAACTAGACCATACTTCATGAATAATGTTAGGGACATTTTCTGTTCCACCTTATGGCCTGGCGCCACCGTGAGGCGGTGGCGGAGTAGCACTGCTGCTACTATTGATTTCATTTGCAAATAAGCCAAGTCTTTACCTAGACAAATTCTTGGTCCTGCATTGAATGCCACAAACCTGAATGCATCTTGAACTTGGTACTTGTTACCGTCTTGTGACATCCATCGTTCTGGCTTGAATTCTAAGCAATCTTCGCCCCAAATGAATTTCATTCGACCAGTGGAATATATGGAATATGTGATATTGGATCCTGCAGGTACAAACGTGCCATCGGGCAAATAATCATCACAAATGACATGTTTTGAGTCCTCTGGCACGGACGGGTAAAGTCTTAGAGTCTCGGATAATGCTGCCTTGAGATATGTCAATCGGTCAACTTCCTCAAACACTAGGGGTTCTTCTAACCACTTTGACGTGTTGTTGCCACGTGTCTCTGCCAGGATGGCGCAGAGTTCGACGAGTATCTTTTCTTCCACCCTTGGATTCAAGCTCACCAACCAGAAGAACCAGCTCAGTGCGACCGATGATGTGTCACGTCCAGCTAGGATGAAGTTGAGCACCACATGTTGGAGGAATTTGTCCGAGTAGGATTCTTGTTTCTTCATGAACCTCGAGAGCAAGTCGTCGTGCTGGGGTCCACCATTCTGATGATTCAGCAACTCAAGCTTACGTGTATTGATGACGTCAGTCATGTAATCGTCCACTTGTTTCAAGCTATGGCTCAGGCTCACTTCCATTCCAAGTCCAAGCATTTTCTTCAACTTCCAAACGAACTCGGGCATGATGAACCGGTGCAATGAGGCTTCGGTGGCTCGATCAAAAGACGTGGCAAAATTATTTTCAGGTAATTCTGGAGAGAGCGTCTCTGGATCTTTGCCAAAAGCCAAGCCACAAATGTTATCAAAAGTTAGCCGAAGCAAAAGGTCCTGAAGATCAACCGACTTTCCTTGAAGCTGAGCCGTCTCAAGAATCGGGCAAAACCGGTTCTTGATGGCTCGATTGACCCATCGACCCATGGCTTGCCTTAGAGTCCGGGTGGTAAATTCCAGCGCAGCTGTCTTGCGCTGAAAAAGCCACGTGTCACCATCTGAATTGAAGATACCCTCACCAAGCAAATCATGAAACACAGCTTGCCAAGTAGGACCCTTTGGATAATTATCAAATCTAACCTTCAATATATGCTCTAAAGTTTTTGGATCGCACGTGACTGTCACGAGACCTTGCTTCCGGGCTAAAAATGGAATTGCAAATATGCAGGTTTGGTACGTACCGGCACAGGCCTGAAGATTTTCCGCGATCCATTCATGCATTCGGGTCCCGTTTTCAAGCAGGCCGGGTAAACTTCCAACTATGGGCCACATTTTTGGGCCTTTGGGCCCTTTCATGGATTTTGTGATGGATTTGAACCATAGTAAGTAGGCCGCTACAATTGAAACAATCATCATGCCCGTTGACACATCCATATCTTCTAACACTACTAATTTCCCTGTCCAAACATGAAACGAAAGGAAAATTTGTCAAAAAATTTGGATATTTGCAAAAATGGCCTTTTTATGCCACTTTTTTGAAGAATTAATCCAGATAGCCGCTCATCCAATCACTTAAACTAAAAATATCCGTTGAAAGTGTAATATATGCATAGTTTATGTATTATATATGTATAATTATGTATAATCAATATATAATCTATGTATATGACTAGAAGAAGTAAACAATGAATATGACCGGCTATTTATGTAAAGATCCCCACTTCTTAAATTATATGTTAGCTCAATGGGATAAATTACGCCTTTAAAAGTAAATGAATTTTTGCAAACAAATTTGGTCCATCAGCCTAGTGGAGACAAAATTTAAATAATGACCACAAAGAACACAATTAATGTGTGCAAATGCCCCAAAAGACTTTGGTGTTCATAGTTTTTGGAAAAAAATGATTTTGGACAATGTTGGTGTTATTTTAATTTCCAAAAAATGTTTTTATTTATTTTTCAAGATCATTTTAAACCAAATGTCCTCAAAAAAGAGAAAAGAACTAGAAATGTCATATGCTTACCTGCAACAATGGCTGTGTTATAACTTGAGAAATCCCAACGCTGGAGCTTCAAGAAGATCAATAAAAAAGACAACTTTTTTATAAAGGAAATTAAAAAAAGCAGAAAAATTGTTAATAAAAGGTAAGTGGGGGTTGAAGGGAAAGAAAAGAAGAAAGGAGAAGACCTGTGAGTGACAGAGAAGAATAAAAATAAAGTGATTTATAGAAGAAAGAAGTTAAGTGGAAGAGGAGGTAATAAATGAAGGGGCCGGGCTGTTGTTGAAAAAAACAAACTCAAGAATATATATACATATCACAGTACAAATATTAAAGATATATAAATATATATAGAGATTCATATGCATGATACGATTATGCTTTCCTTCTGATCCGAGGGTATATTGGAAACGGCTTTTCTATCCTCACGAGGTAGGGATAAGATTTGCGTACACACTACATTCCTCGTACGCTACGGCGTGGGATAATATTGGGTATATTATTGTTATTGTGATATGCATGATACATGTAAATGAGTGTGAATGTGAGAGAGGGAGTGTGTGTACTATGTGTATAATCTTATGATCATATATTGTTTGCTAAAACACATCTATAAAAGCAAAGAACAATAAATGCCAACAGAGGTCGTTGGAGAGCCAAAAGAAGACTTACTTAAAACCAGCTAACACTCACCATTAAGGCATTAACTCAGAATCACATGCACATATAATTAGTAGCGGAGCTACAATATTAGTTACGGTTCGGACAGACTCAGTAACTTGGAATAACTTTTATTTAGATCATGTATTTGTATCATGAAGGGGAGCTTTGACGTAACTGGTAAAGTTGCTGCCATGTGACCAGGAGGTCAAGGTTCGAGCCGTGGAAACAGCCTTTTGCAGAAATACAGTGTAAGGCTGCGTATGATAGATCCTTATCGTTTGGTGCTTCCCCGGATCCCGCGCATAACGAGAGCTACCCTTTCTTAGAGTGGTGAACTCGGCGATAATTTATTACCCATAAATTTTAAATTCTGGTTCCGCATATAACAGAGTATTGAGTAAGATGCAAATTTCTCCAAAATTCTATTGATCCTTCTAATGGCTATTTCTTGAACTTTCCTCATTAATAGTCTCCATTATAGGAAACTGATAAAGATACCCTCTACGACTTTGCCGCTGAACAAATGATTAAAATACAGAGACTTTTTTATTTTTATTTTTTATTCTCCTTTACAACTGCAATTGTTATATACTATTCCGGACTTTATGTGGGTTTTTCTTTTTGCTTTTTCTTTTTATGAAAACCAAGAGGAAGTTATTTTTCTTTTTTTAAAACCTAGCGTTGCTCCAATTATAAATTAAAAAAAAAAAGGGCAGTCTGGTGCACTAATCTCCCCCTATGAGTGAGGTTCGAGGAAGGGCTAGACCAGAAGGGTTTATAGTATGCAGTCTTGATCTTTATTTCTGCAAGAAACTTTTCACGGCTCCAATTATAAATTATCTATACAAAATTATAAACAGTCAAATAAGAAATAAAAAGTTATTATGAAAAGAAATAAAAGGCAATTTAGTCAAATAATCATAATTATTTGCCTTCATGGAGTAGTTATAATGCCAAAAAAGGAAAAACACAATTAATGCTTTCTTAATTTTCTAAAGTGAAAAATTAATATATAGACCGTAATTTTTTGGACTAAAAGTAGGATAACGTAACAAAAGCAAGTAAACACTATTATTCAACTCGTAACATGCAAATTGTATGACAATTGATTATACCAGCAATAACAGTTTTTTATTTAATTTTCTTTTATTTCTTTGGGTATTTTTTTTCCCTTTTCCTTACTTTTACATGTCACGCGTTAGAACCGTGAAAGCAACTATTAATACTTGTATATATTAGGGTTTGCCGACTATATCACATCCTTTGGAGTGTGACCTTTTTTAGAATCGTGCATAAACACGAGATACCTTGTGCACCGAGTTGCCCTTAGTATGCAAGAAAGAAAAGAGAAATAAAATGTAACATTCACCTAATTTGGCAGGAAAGAGTTTCTTCTTTAAATTCTAGCAATAAATGAAGAAGAAGAAAAAGTTAATGAGATTAGTTGAGAAAACTATACAAAGACAAACTATAGTTAGAAAAAAAGAATTATTAACGGTAGTTTTCTTTTCTTAATTTATGGGGAAAGATAGACGGACCACCGGCATATGTTAAGGAGAAAAAATCAGTTAGGTTTCAGTGAAGAATCCAAAAATCAGTTATGTTAACACTTTAATGCTTTAAACTCTTGATCCTATGCACTGCTCACATTTTACATTCTTTTGTCAAACACACTCAAAATAGAATATTGACAGCGAAAATTAATTTATACCATATTAATTTGGATTTTATATTCTTTTTCTAACGCAAAACTAGAGTGAATCTTGACGTATTTTTTTATAGTTTAAGTTTTATGCACTGACGTATAATTTTTTTTACACTATAAAGGGTCGTTTGTTTGATAAAAAGTACCGAAATTATTGAGATGGGATTTTAATAATGACTGCTATATTTAATACATGTGGATATACTTTTATTGATATTTATTTGGCTCATTGGACTAGAAATGAGATATATAGGATATAATATAAACTACGTACATGTTTGATTTTATATTAGATAAGTTGGGATAAATTTATATTTTAATTTTTAACCTTAGATTTTTTTAATGGACTTTGGAGAAGAGCCTTGAAGAATTGCATCTTGGTGTTTTAACTCAACATTAGAAATTTCAGGATTGTTATCCCATATTGAATTAAGTTGGTATAAAATAATATTACAATTTCGCGTTATAGCTAATTCTGGATATATATATATATATATATATATATATATATATATAACAAGTTAAAATTTATTAATTGTGTAAACTTTTAGTTGAGTACTCTCGGTCACCGATTATCCTTTGACGACTAGAATGCTAAAATTAAACAAATTGATAAGCTAAATAAACGAACATGAAAAGTTGAAGTGCACGAAACTTCTTATTAATTAAATAATAATTAAGAAAAGGCGCTTAATTGGAAATCAAACTTAGACTAGCCTTCTTGTTTAATGGATTAATTATTAGAGATGCTTCAGGAAAACTTAATATTTTTAAGCAAATACTGATTTTTACCTGATTAAGATATGATTACACAGGCCTAAGACTGATCAACAATCATTGATTAGATTGGTATCCTAAAAGGTCAAAAGTAATCCAATGTTAGTAGGACTAAAACTTCCACGTTTCAGCAATCTTAATTCTCAAATAATCTCTATAAGATTACAAATAATATATTAATAGCAAATGGAGAGAGAGAAGGGAGTTAAAAACACAGAACTATACTAATATGGGATGAAAAAAAGTGTATTATGATTTCCAAAGCATGCGATATGTACTAATTATTTATAGTAATATATTATCTTTTGAAAAGGAAAGAAAACAAGTAGAAGTATTGTAGTATATATATATAACTAATAAACACTCAGTCATTTTGAAGTTATTGAATGTGATTGACGGGATGTATATATATCACTTTGCTTGTACTTGCAAAATTAAACAGGTATATCTTATTATAAAAATGTGTCTCTTGAGTGAATTTAGTATAATTAGAGCTCAGATATCTCATGTTTTAATCCTATGTATGAAGTTATCTTTGTTTGAAATATTTTTTTGGTGCAAATTCACATTTAATCTAGATCGAATGCATGTATCGAAATAACTAAATAAATAAAACTTAGCATAAGAAAGTGCTGACTGAAGTTAATGAAGCAAGTTGATAAGTTAACCATAGTTAGAAATGTAAAAGCAGATTGTAGTCAAAAGTAAGTTAGTTAATATAGGGTTAGAAGGTAGTTATACTGTACCTTTATAAATACATAATACACGCATGTACAGATAGGCGATTGTATCATTTTCTTCTCAATAACGCATTCTATTTCTCTCGGAACCATGGCAGCTATTAAAGCGTCAAATTCATCCCAGAGATCTCTCAATTTGGAGAAGTAGTCACCCATAGACATGGCACCTTGAGTGAGGGTATAATCTCTCTATGTAGGAACAGAACCCTAGATCCATTTACCTTGTCGAATCTATCCTTTAAAGTCCTCCCAAAATTTGTTACCATTAGAAGCATAGACTACACTACTAAGTAAACCTGGTATTACTGCATTCATTATCCATGAGAGAACTACAACATTAACTTTCTTCCATTGATCATGAAGTTCAGGTTCAAACTTAGACTTAGGAAATCGACCGTCTACAAAACCTAACTTGCTCTTCTCTAACAAACCAATCATCATAGACCTACTCCATAGCGCATAATTATCTGAACCAGTGAGTTGAAGAGAAATCAGAGTACTCATTAGTCTAAAAAATATGCCTAACAATTTGAGTATCATAGGCTACTTTAATTTTTGATGAAATTAAATAAGTCCTACTCACAATCAAGGAGGCAGATCATGATGATGTCTCTAATTCCTAGTATTAACAAAGCCTACTCTCTGATTGATCAAGAGAGTTAAAAGAGCCTAGCTAATTTCACTTAGACCACTCTAACTAGTGAAGGCATAGAAATAGCGGTATTCTATAGTAATAAGGGCCCAACTAATGCAGGTGGAAATTTCAAGTATTTGAAGAACTAGGTTCAGTGTGAATACTGTCATTATAAGGGGCACACAAAGGAGAAATGCTGCAAATTTCATAATTATCCATCGGACTTCAAAGGAAAGAAAAAAGCATAGAGTTCTGGAGTGTATGCAAACAATGTGAGTCGTCCAATGTTTCTAAATGCTACAGAAGCAGGCACTCAACAATTCACTTATGGAACTCAACCAGGTATGCAACTATCCAGCATGCTCACATGCCACAGTTTACACAAACTACTCCTAAAAATACTCATGTTGTTCCTTTCTTCACCAAAGAGCAGTATCAACAAATTATTCAGATGTTGTCCAAAGGGAATGAAGATGGGCCAGAATCATCTACCAAGTTTGCTGCTGCAGGTACTCTAATGTCCAATTATCTCAAGCATAATTGGATTATAGACACAGGAGCTTCAAATCATGTGACTTCACAACTTGATACTCTTACCTCTTGCCAGGCAATCCCCGGTTCAGAGAGATGCACTGTTCAATTACCTACAGGGAATGTAATATCTGTATCAGATAAAGCTACCTCCTCAGTACTTAGAAATAACAATATCTCTAATATGCTATGTGTTCCAGATTTTAAATATAACTTGCTCTCAGTGTTTCAACTCACCAAAGAACTTTAATGCATGGTCGCATTCTTCCCTGACTTTTGCATTTTTCAGGATTTCTATAGTGGTCAGGTGAAGGGGATTGATAAGGAGGATCATGGTTTGTACATACTTCAAGGAGGATCATCATAGTATTCTACAGTAACACTAGAAAATAATTATGCTCACACAACCAACTTACTTGGTTCTGAAGTAATATGGCATAAGAGATTAGGACATGATCCTATTGATGTAATAAGGAAGTTAGATACTCTTAGTACCTTAAAAATAGTAATTCATCACTGTCATGTATGCCCAATTGCTAAACAGTCAAGATTGCATTTCCTTTAAGTACATCAGTGTCTCAATCTGTATTTGACTTAGTTTATTGTGACATCTGGGGGCCATATAGAGTTCCTTCTCATAATGGTAAGAGGTATTTTGTCACAGTAGTTGATGACTATACTATATACACTTGGATTTTTCTGCTTAACTTCAAGCCAGAAGTTATAGTTGTACTAAGAGACTTTCTAACTCAAATAGAGAACATGTTTTCAACTTTAATAAAAGTCTAAAGGACTGATAATGGTAGTGAGTTTTTCAATAATGAGTTCAAACAATTACTCTCCAATATTGGTATCTTTCATCAGAGTACATGTGTCTACACCCCTCATCAAAATGAAATTATTGAGAGAAATCACAAAACTATCTTAGACATGGTCAGGTCTCTCAGGTTCCAAGTTGTTGTTCCTCTAAGGTTTTGTGGTGAATGTGTCACCATTGCAGTCTACCTCATCAACAGGTTTTCCTCTAGAACACTTGATCACCATTTGAGTTGCTTTACTTGCATCCCCTTTCACTGCAACACTTAAGGTCTTTGGTTGTCTATATTATGCAGTATGTCCCAGAGTTGTTGGCGAGTTTTTACCAATAGCCATCCATGTTGTCTTTCTAGGATATTCTTCATCTCAAAAGGGTTATGTTCTGTTTGACCTGAATTCTAAGTCCCTATTTGTTAACAGAAATATTATTTTTCAAGAAGAAATGTTACACCCCATATTTTTGTACGTGGAGGTATGCCACGTGTAAATTGATATAAGATCGAAAATAAAATATTACGTCCCGCATTTTCGTATACTGAAGTTTCATCATAAGTTAATCGACGTGACTTCAGGAATAAAATTTATTTTGGGATTATAAGTATCACGCTATTTCAAATAAGGGATAAGTAAATTTGTGAAGTGAGAGGGTAAACAAATAGAAAAAAATGAGTTTCGTTGAAACTTAGCATTTCGAAATAAAATACGACCCTTGCTAAAGTATCCGGTATTTATGGACTTGTGTTATACAAGGTACCATATCATATGACCGTGATAGTATGTGTGAGCACGTGATTTTTACCCCAAGCAAATGAATTCCAAAATCAAATAAAATAATTTTTGTTTGCAAGTGTGTGATTTGTGTGAAATACTAGTGTTTGTTAATTGGTTGAAATAAAATTTGAATGAAGATACAAAAGGGAATTAATTAGAAAATGTCATAAAAATTGTAGAACAAATGCTAGGAAATTTGGAAAATAAAGCAAAA
>MU788353.1:74787-88206 GCA_026770625.1 Nicotiana glauca
TCCAAAATAGCTCCTTAGCCTTCCTTAGCCAGTTAATACCTATAAATAATGAAAAACACTAATAAGAGCATTTTGTTATCATATATATCACTACCAGAAAATACCTTTTTTCCGACTACAAATTCCGACTACAAAATGTCAGTCGCAATTTTCCGACTATTGTAGTCAAAAATCTCATATTTATTTTTTAATTTATTTTTAAGAATTATTACCAATATTTTTTCAACTAATATAATTAAAAAGTTTGGCGGGAAATTGCGCGCGTAAAAGTTTCCGACTACCGTAGTAGAAACATTAGATAAAGTCAAAACCACTTTTGACCAAGAATTTTTTAATTAAAAAAATTAAATAATATATAGTTTCCGACTACAGTAGTCGGAAACGTTAACTTAGTTTCCCCTAACCCTTATATTCTAATTCTTTTTTCCCACAATTTCTCAATTGCTCTGTCGTCTCTTTCTCTATATCTCCACCTCTCTTTCAAACGCGCCAGTCAAAATCGGCATTGGGGACTTCATCAGGTACGCGATCTCTCTCTCTTTCCCGTCTAATCTTCGGCCAATACTAGGGTTTGAGGCTGGAATTGTTGGCTAGTTTGAGGCTTGTTCTTGTTTGTGTGCTCTATTTGATTTTTTGTTTGTATTGGGGTAGAGTGAGGGTTGTGATGATGCTTATGAATCTTTCTATTTTTGGGCTGATCTTTGAGCATTGAGATGACCCGACCCGTATCTTGGTGTGGCAACCCGGTATGGCTGTGATTGAATACTCCTCTCTCTCATGCAACCGGTGTTTTGCAGCCATGGCATGGTTGTCTTCTCTTTTGCCTTTTCATTAAACACGACTGAGCCTCAATTTGCTGGATAACATTAGTAGGCATTTGGACAATATTGAGTTGAAATTGAGAAATTCTCTTAGAAGCAGACTTGTGAGGTCTCTTCGGTTAAAAGCTCTCATCTAAATTAATTTATGTTTATTAGATTAGCGCATCCCTAAACCCTTTTATACATATGTAGATATGTCTATTCGGTTGAAACAATATTGAGAGTGTTCAATAGAAATGAATTTTAGAATAAAAAAGGTTGAGGCAAAAAGCTTTAGAAAAAGCGTAGATTTTGTATCTTTGCAAGAGACTGTGAATTTTACCTACATATTTATTTGGTGTCACTTTTTTTACTACATTTGCTCATACAAGTCATCTTGATTTTGTAGAAGACTAAAGAGTACAAAGGTTGATAACTGAAGGAAGGTTGGCACTACCGGCTCATCGTCCATTTCGACTTTTATTTTTTAGTTTCGTCCTTGCTGCAATAAGTATATCTATATATATTTTTCTTAAATATATGTTTATGAAAAATATTTCTTTATATAAATCATATGACTTGCCTCATTCTTCATGTTACCTTGTTTGCCAATAACTAAATGGTTGGGTTTTACTAGAAAGCTTAATTTCTCACTTTTCCTATGTCCTCCGGCTAAAAGTACTCAGTTTCCCTCTCTTCCCCTTTTTGTGTGTGTTTGTTTGATGCCCTTAGAAAGGGATATAATCAGAACGAACTATAGATATGCCCTGATTAAAACAAAACTCAAATATCTCTAAGACGCTCATGTATTAGCACCAGCAAAAGCTTCTTGAAGATAAACATGAAGTATAATAAAGATTTTCTTCACTATTACGTGAAAATAGAACAACACGTAAATGAGTCCAGTTGAATTCATATAACGTACGCTATAATGTCCATATCTATAGCTGAAAAGGGTTTCTTCACTTAAATTTTAGTCAAAGAAATGTTGTATCAAATTGATTTGCAAAGAAATGGTGATTCTTCTATCAAGTTTCATAACACCCTGAAGGTGTTATAGACACATCTGGTGTGGAAATAGGCCTTCAATTTCCAAGTATAAGGGCGACTGCTTGTTACCTTTTCATTTGCAGTTGCCATCTTACTAGGTTTTGAGCCCACAAGATTGTTTTGGATATGTGCTTTGCGTAATGTCATCTAAATGGAAATTAAATTGTCAATGATGATCAAATGATGTCGGATATAGCATTCTGAATCATTTTTGTAAGAGATTGAGAAAGGCAATTAAAGCCCTTAATCATGTAATTGAACTTAAAAATGTTATGCCTATGAAAATGATGCTAGAAAGCTCAATCCTTTGACTTACTTGCTTTTTCATATCCTTTGCTTGTGAGTTACTTTAGTGTTCCCTATTTGGATGGTAAAGGCAAGATTCTTTCTGGTAGTTTGCTACAGATTCTTTTCATCATGAATGCTTGGAACTATCAGAATCATATTAGTCGATGTCGAACAAATGTTCAAATTAGTGACTGGAAACATCTGAGTCTAAATTTGCATGGCCTCCGCATCTTCCATGTGTTCCTCATCTTCGTTAAGAAACACATTTGTATTTTGTTAAAATTGATTTATTTGCATCTGGTCTTTTTCATTCTGTCATACATGTAAAACTAGGAAAGCACAACCGAATATTATGGAACATCAGTCAAGCAAGAAAGGTTTTTGGTTAAGTAAATCCTGAATATTCCATACCTTTCGTGAGAATTTGCAACTTCAGATGGCCTCTTAAATGTCATGTTAACTCCAAGCCCGCGGTTAATATCTTCCAGGTATTTGCTTAAGCTTATAATAAATTGACTTGTTCTGTAAGGTTTAAGTATCTGGTTGCCGTACGGCAGGTAAACTTCAAGAGAAGGATGGGTTGAGACACGTACATCGGAACAATATGTAAGATCATAACTTTAAGACTATTTTCACTTTGATATTAATTTACTTATATAATCCTTATTACTTTTATTTTAGGATGGATTTCATAGAAGCTTGGATGAATGGTGTCAGACGCAGCCTACGTCTGATGATGGTACCTCAATCCAACCGTCACCTGATGTTATGACTTCAATATTGACAGATGTAGTAGGTGGTGTATCCAAAGGAAGAGTTTATAGGCTTGGAGTACAATGGTCTTCCTCTTTTCGTCCATCGCCATTAGTTTTGGATGCTCATACTGCGCAAAATCAGGAAGAAATGCAAAAGAAAATGGAGTTGTTGTCGAAACGATGTGAGACGACCGAAGCTCACATTGCTAGAATGGATAAATACATGAAAAACACATGCCCCACTATTATGATGATGAAGAGACTGATTCTGATATGTAGTAGTGATTTAAGGTTGATTACTATTCTTGGATGTTTAAATTTTATATTTAGACTTTATGATAGATTTGAATAATGTGATATATATATGTTTAGACTTTATTATATTAGTGTCGATATGTATTAGCTACTCAGACTTAATATTGAATATTTAGACGTTAAGTAATATTTTGGTTTGATATTATGGGATTTGAATGTTTATTTGTTGATGTTGGAATTGGTTGGTTTGATTATTAGATTGTTTAATTGGAATTGGTTGTGTAGTTGAAATTGATTGGTTGTTTAGTTGGAATTGGCTTGTTTATAATATTTGCATTTGACAAAATTTTAACCCATTTTTTCGACTACTGTAGTCGAAAAGTGTTCCCAGCATAATGATTTTCCGACTACAATAGTCGGAAAATGAGGCCAGAATAATGCAGATTTTGACTACTCTAGTCGGAAAGTAAAATAAAATAATAAATAAATAATTATTATTTGTATAATATCCCCACTACAGTAGTCGGAAATATTTTTTAAAATAAATAATAATTTTTTGTATTTTCCGACCACTTCAGCCGGAAAGTAGCCGCATTTTCTCATTTTTGGCGGAAAATATTTTCCAACTACTGTAGTCGGAAATTTCCGACTACAGTAGTCGAAAAATATTTTCCGACCTATCTTTTTCTGACTACTCTAAATCAGTCGGAAAGTAGTCGGAATAGGTACTTTTCCGACTACTTTCTGGCTATTTTGGTAGTCAGAAAATAAAGAGTTTCTTGTAGTGTATCATCAAAATAACATAAGAATGTGATTATTCAAGGTGTGATTATAGTCAAATTCACCTATTATCAGGCAGCTAACAGAGAGAAAAAACAGCCATTGCGGTAAGTCAGTACCTATAAGTAGGGGTGTACAAAGGAAACTGAAAAATCGCACCAACCCAATAATCCGAGTCAAACCGAGAAAAAAAACCCGACTATGGTTTAGTTTGACTTGGTTTGGTGTGGGAAAAAAAACCTGACCATAATTGATTTGGTTTGGTTTAAACTAAAGAAAGTCAAACCGAAACTAAACCAACCCGACATTACATATATAGAAATTTTAGATATATTTAATGTATAAATATACTTATTGTGATGTAATTTATAAATATTTCTTAAAAAATTTCATAATTTTATCTTTTAAGGTATTATTTTTGGACTTAGAATTTTGAATGATCCAATAAGTTTTATAGCAATTAACATTAGTAAACTAAATAATGCTAACAAAAGCCTAAACCAATATCAAATCAATACTAATGTTAACAAAAGACATTCAATTCAATACTATGAACGGGAATATATTGAATATTTGTATTTTATTTTGCAATAATTTAGATAAAAAATGCATAATTTTTTTTAATTTTTCTTTATTTGCGTCTAGTCATGTGATTAACACTCCCTTATTAGTCTATTTATTTTATCATGACTTATTACTTTTATATTATGTTTATTTTTATTATAGCTTTTTAATTAGCAATATTTATATTACATAATTTTATTGTCTTTATTGTTGAATATTTTAGTATAATGCCATGACACATTTCATATTTTATATTATTTTCTTGAAAAATATTTTATATAGTTGTATCTTACTAGGATTAAAGAAATATTTTGAGCACAATTTATATGTTTTGTTCTACGAAGATTTTACTGAAAACCCCCCCCGAAAAAATCCGAAAAACCCGAGAAAAATCGAGAGCAAAAAACCCGAATTTTATTGGTTTGGTTTGGTCTTTAAATTTAATAACCCGATATAATTGGTTTGGTTTGATAATTATAAAATCCGAACCAACTCGACCTATGTACACCCCTACCTATAAGTAAATAATGAGTACGTAATGATAATTGAAGTCGATTTGAAGTCGAGCCTCTTGCATTTATAGGATTCAAGTCATATGCAATATTTACGTTCCCTTATCCAAAGGGTAAAAGGAAAAAAAAAATATATATATATATACACACACAAAAGGAACAAGAAAACAACAGTAAATTTGTTCTTGAAATGTTATTAGATTTTACTTTCCCCTCTCTTTTTTTATCCTTTTTGATGAAAATTTTGGCCCCGCCACTATAAGGGAGGTATATATATCACTTTTCAAATACTTACTAAACTAACATATTACCTTACCATAACAGAATGTTTCTTGTGTGTGAAAGACTTAAGATAAGGAAGAAAAAATAGCCAATGTGGTAAGTCAACATTTGTAAGTTATTAATAATGAATAAATGATTATTGAATTGGTAGTGAAGAGGTTTGTGTGTAGAATTAGAAAATTAGAAGAATGAATGTTAGTTGTCAAGTCACTGAAGTCCAAAAAAAGATCTTATGGAGATTTATATGCCAAAAGCTTGTATCACACGACAATAAAGAGAATGATCTACTTAGCGGCGATGTCAGAAATTTTATTTAGGATGTTTAATTTTGAAAGAAGTAAAAAAATATTTCGATAAAGGGTATTTAATATATATGATATACCTTTAAAATTCAATATTTTACCTATATATAAGTATAATTTTTCGACGAAGGGTGGTCAGTTGATAAATACCACCCTTACGACTATGTAGCTTCGCCCCTGGTCCAACTGGTTTATAAAAATCAGTTGGAAATAAAATTACATTATTTCTTTCCTTCATCTTAAAGAGAATGATATTGTTACTCACAGCTAGATTAATAGATATTCCCTTCGGTAATTTTTTTTAATCTTTGGAATACTCATTAAGAAAATACTAATTAACTCCTACAAAAAAATAGATATTCTGACTAAACTACCCTTAATTAAGTTTTGCATAAGTAGTTATAAGAGCATTCCCTGGAAACAGCCTCTCTGCCCCCTAGGGGTAGGGGTAAGGTCTGCGTACATATTACCCTCCCCAGATCCCACCTGTAGAATTATACTGGGATGTTGTTGTTGTAGTTATAGGAGCATTCACCGTAGCTCTCTTTTCTAGGAATAAATAAATAAGGGTAAATGTGAAAAAATAAAGGGCTTTCTTTCTTGATTATATAAAAGGATATTTGTTTTGGACCAAAATAAAAAGGTAAAAAAATCACATGTTATTAACCGGAGGGAAAAGTAAATCTTTAAATTTAATTACAATCAAATTAAAAAATAGAATGACCTCGAAATTTAGTATGGAAATGGTCCATATGCTATCAATAGTCACAGCCACACAAGTGATTGCAAGATCTAAATATTAGACCTAAGTTTTAAAATAAATAAATGAAATTTGGAGTGGAGACCGAGTAAACGTTGTGGAAGCAATTACACCTAACTTTTATAAAGCAATTAATAGATCAATAATTGTCTATTAATTGCAAATAAAATAGTGCACAAAGGTAAAGAAAAAAGTAAATAGTAGAAGTATAGAAAAAGACACGGAATTTATCTGTTTTAGCAAACGATTTGTCAGATATGGATTTTAATTTATTATATTTGAATTAAAACCTACCTACAATTTTTGCTATTTAATGGATTCACTTTCAAATAATAAATAACTATCAACGAGAACAACTTCTACTTTTCAAATTATCTGTCCTGATTTCTAAAAATAATTGTCCCAAATTATTTATCATATTAAAAATTCAAGATAAATTTAATAAATTTTTTTCTGTTTTACTCTTAGTAGTAATTGTTCTTGAGACTACAAATACCACAAGTATGCAGTAATATTATATTGTTCAAATATCAATAAGGGTAATATCGTCAAAACTATCTCTCTTTCTTTTCACAACACAAACATAGACTAGTATTTTATAATCACTGACTAAATTATACTGTAAAAGGAAATATTAATAGAATGAAGAACAACAATTAACTAGGAATTAGAGGAACAAAAAAAGGATAACTAGAAGGGGATGAAAAGTTTCGGACATTAAAAAGATAGAGATGAGAAGAACAGACTCAGCCGAAGCCTTAACATAATTCACATGCTCTTCTCTTTGCGCAAATTGATAATTATAACAACTACATTTCTTCTTGCCCAGTAACTCTTCGACACGTGTACCTCAACCTAAGTCCCAATGATAGTCCAATAACCTTGTGTTGTGCTGTTTAATCACTTGACCCCGTCATAAACCATTCTCAAGCCCAAGTGCATCATTTTGGTCTGCCTTGTTCACAACAGTAAGTTTATTCTTCTAATTGTTACTGCCCCGTCTCAAATTATCTTTCGTGCTTTCTAAAATTAGTTATCTCAAATTATTTGCCATTTTAGAAGTGCAAGACAAAATAAATTATATGTTTCCCATTTTACTCTTAATAATAATTGTTCTTGAAGATGAAAACACATAATTAGAATAAATATTAAATGAAGAGGGATTATATCTTAAGACATAAATAAAGGTAAAATAGTCCAACCCTCCTCCCAATTAATATTATTTAAGACACGTATAAAAGAGAAACATGACAGATAATTTGAGATAAAAAGAATATTTTCTTAAGAAATGTGTAAAACAAAAATACGACAGATTTGAGATGGAGAGAGTAATCAACAATAAGCATAATAATGGGATGGTCGAGATGTTTTCAGCTTTAGACAATTATTTCGAATTTAAACTCTACGAATCAAAAACCTTTGGTAATGAGCACGTTACTCTTCGAAATAACCTAGCAAGTGCACCACCACAGGATGTGATATAGCGATTGGGACAGCTCTCCTTTTAATCAAATATATCTCGAGTTCGAGCCTTGAGTATTAAAAAATTCTTCGTAGGGAATGTTTTCTCCTGAATGAATCCCTATATGGCGCGAATCCAAATATAATCAGACTTCAATACAAATATCGAATGCCGAGTAAAAAATCAAAAAAATTCTAGCCATTGCAATTCTAAATTAATCGGACTAGTAAACTTCGAATATTATAAATTGTGCTAAGTTGGGGCCACAGCCATAAGTAATTAGACGGCAATGGATTCAAAAAAGACAGATGGACAGACAACCTGGAAGCTTTAAAAGATGTTGTGGTTGGACAACCTTTCACAACACATACTAACATTAAACATTAAACATGGACTTGTCTGACTTCTGAACAAGCTCATGCATTCAATATTTCTCATGCTTTTTCACTGCCACCAGACGTATAATTCTTTCTTTGTCCCCTCCAATTCACTGTATTTTACTCTAAGAGAATTTCTTCTATCTAGGGTTTGTAAATTTGGCCCAAGCCCAAATGACTCGCTCAACTAGCTTAAGGTTGGGTTGGTAATTGACCCGTTCATTTATTGAACTTAGCCTATCTTGATCCAACCCATCTCGACCCATTTAAAGTTGCCCAAATTGATCCATGAGTAAGTTTGTCAAAATATCTTAGAAATAATTTTATTTTTTGTTTAATATTTTAAATAAGACCATAAAAAATAAAAAGCAAAAAAAAAAACCTTATTTAGTAATTATATAATTTATAAGAAAATAACATATATTAATTAAAGTTTAATAAGAGTTGGGCGGGTTGGGTCATGACTCGAATTTTAACCCATCTTGAGCCAACCCATCTTAGCCCAAGTAATTTTTGGGCGGGTCATTTGACCCGTCCAATTATTGACTCAACCCATTTTGACCCGCCCAAAATTGACCCAACCTGCCCATTTGACACCCCTACTTCTATCTTTTCTGTCACGACTTTATAACTAAGAAGCTACCTAAATTGATCAAGCCTAAATAAGAATTTGGAACAAACCCTTAAAATGTGTGAGTTTTACTGGTTAATGAAGTAGATGAAAATCATAAAAGAATAGGGGTATGTTTGATATGAAGGAAAATTTTTTTCTTGAAAGTTTTCTTTGAATAAGTATTTCTTACTCACTTTTCGGTGTTTAATCAGGTAGTAGAAAAATATTTTTGAAAAATAGAATTTAAGCAAACATTATATGAGACGAAATAAGTAAGAGTAGGGGATTGTGGTAGATGGGGTCCAAGAGCCGGAGTGGCGGTGGCGATATTGGGAGGGGGCTGGGGGTGGTGACGGGGGAGGGTGGGTGTGTGTGGAGGGTGGAGTAGGATAGAAGATAGGAATGAGGAATAAGGCGGGAAATATTGAAAAAGAGTTTTGAAAAATATTTTCCTTATTTTCCGCGGGGAAATCATTTTTCTCCCTTCCAATTATTTTCCGTGGCGATATGTTGGATAAAAGTTGGCAATACCTTTTTCTACATAACATTGTACTTTCAATTTTCAACCTCTACTCAGTTCTTAGTCGTCTAGACTCTAGACATTGCAATTTGACAATGGACTAAGATATTACTACTAACCTCCAATATGGTTATTTTCACCCTCGACTATTAAAACCAATTACTAGTATAGTAATTGGCCGTCAAATGTGGTTATCCTCTCAAAATTTCTTGGGAGCGATTATATAGTCGAAGTTATGAGTTCAGTAGAAGTCAGTAACTTTAACTCAAACTTTATATGTGCATAAAGAAATCACGTATTATGTTTAAATAATTTATACGTAACATAATAAACAAAAAAGTTGTGTCCAGGATCCCAAAAATTAAAATCTTGAATTCGCGTTTGAATTTAATTTATAATACAATACCATCATTAGTAACGGGTCATCGAGTCTTTGTTGATTTAACTCGTATCAAAGGAATAAAATCAGAAATAGCTTGATTTACAACTAGTAATTAAAAATTAATCATTGTTTTAAAAGTAATCGAAATTTAGCCATTTTTTTTTCCATATAAACATATATATTTAAACAAAAATACCTTTTAAAATTCGAAAAAATTCCAGCATAATTTGTTGAAGTTTGAATTATTTACATATGAGATTCTAGCATAATGTGCTGGAATTTCATAATGTATTAGAGTTCCAACATAATATGGTGGAAGTTATACGCACGAGCTCCATAATCCAACATATTATGCTTGATTTTTCGTGTTTCAGCTAGGGTACTTTTGTCCAGATTTTATCCCCGCGTAAAATAATAACTCTTTTTTAATAGTTTTATAAATACTAGCTATTTTTTAATTAACCATCCGAAAATTAGCTTGCCAATGCTATTTTGACCATATCAAATGTCGTTGTTGCACGCCGTGTAATATTACTCATATTTGCAGAAGACTCAATCAAAACATGACTTTATGGATCACTCGGTCACTTCTTTCCTAAACTTTTTGTAATATAACTTTGTCAAATTCTTAATGATAATAATAGAAGTACAGGTGGCATTCAAGCAATGGAACGAGCAAGAGCGAGGTCGTTGTTTATAAAAGTGGAGAAACTAGAATTTTCGTTAAGAGTGTTAAACTATATAAAAGTAAACATATCAGAAAATTAAGGAGAGTCAATACATAGTATAAATATATATAATTTATTTTTACCTACTTATAAGTATAAATATACACGATGTATTTTTTCGCGAAGGAGTATTATTTGACACCCTTTCAATAAGGTGACTCCGCCATTAGTTTATAGGATTAGAGCGAATTAATGAGGCAAAACATCACTTTCAGTATTAAAAAAATAATAATTAGTGTCAGTCAAATTCT
Organism: Nicotiana glauca; assembly: GCA_026770625.1. Lineage (NCBI taxonomy): Eukaryota > Viridiplantae > Streptophyta > Magnoliopsida > Solanales > Solanaceae > Nicotiana > Nicotiana glauca. The sequence goes on from MU788353.1 coordinate 85,469, forward strand.
ATACCTAAATAACAAAATTCATCGTTAATGTTACTTAACGACGAATTAACGATAAATTATCAAAAAATTCCGTTAGCTACGAGTCATTTTCACATTTTCCTCTTTTTGAGCAAAAATATAGATAATAAAAATGGGGGATTTTCTGCCGACGTTTGGAGATGCACCACGACTTAATTCTTGCACCAACGACCTTTTTCCCTTGCAATAATAACCACTTCTGCAAGTTGCTATTTAAAAGATCATCATTTATTTTTTGGTTTCTTTTTTTTATTTTTTATTATATTTTATTGACAAGATTACAACCTCAAATTGAAAGAAATGGCATTAATAGAATTTGCATTCATGGTCTCGTTTATAAACCAGTGAACCACCAACAGACTTAAAACTAAGACGCATATAGGTGTGTGTAGAAATTGACTTTCTGATTTTGTAGTATTTAGAAAAAAACTGACCCACATTTTGGTGTACATCAAAACGATATGAATTGAATTATTTAAACGTTGATTTACATTTAGGAATGCTCGTCTTCACCATGCTCTCAGCGCACGTGCGCTAAACGTGTGCCGAGTGTGGCTGCCATGGCTAGAGGGCGAGGAAGGGGAAGAGGAAGACCACGAAAGCAACCAAAAACACCAATCTCAACCATTAGAAACTTAATTACTACTAAATCGACGGATGGAGAGGACATACAGAAAATGGTACAACCAGTAGCAACGGAGCAAGGCGAGGTGGAAATTGCAACAATACCTAGCTCAGGGAGGAAGGATAATCGGACTCTCAACTCGGAGGAACAAGGACCGAAGGAAATTGAACAGAGATCTGAAGGGGAAACCAATGGAACAGTAACGAAAGGGGAAAACTTAGCGATCCTAGACAAGGAAGCTCATATAGCACAGGGTGAGGAGGCTAAGGAACCAAGGGGTGAACACAGCAAACATGCAGAGATAAAACCCATAGATCGAGGGCAGGAAGTGCAAAAGTGGTCAAATCTGTTCCAACAAAACAGAGTGGCTACTCATGGAATGACTCTGGTGTACATACCTCCGCAGATCATCGATGGTCAAACAGTGGTGCAACTTGAGGTGCAGGATGTGAAGGAAGAAGAGAAGAAGTGGAGTGCAGCTCTGATTGCCTATATTGTGGGTGAAAATCCAGGATATAATGTTATGCGAAGGTACATTGCTCAACATTGGCTGGATATTGCTGAACCGGATTTGTTCCTTCATGAAGATGATTACTATGTGATAAAATTTCAAAATATGGAGGATATGCACAAAATCCTCTATACTGGACCTCATATTATTAGAAACAGGCCAATTATTCTCAAACCCTGGACTCTGGATTTTGACATAAGCAAGGAATTTCTAACTGATATACTTTTATGGGTGATTTTCTCCAAATTACCAATGAGTTGCTAATGAGTTGTTGGGAAAATGGAGCTTTAAGTAAGATTGCGAGTGCAATTAGAAAATCTTTGTTTGCGGATGAGTGTACAACTAAGCAAACAAGGATATCATATGCAAGGATATTGATTGAGGTGAATGTAACTAAAACTCTGCCTATGGAGATCAAGGTAATGGATCCTAGAGGAAAAACATTTAACAGGCAATTGAATATGAGTGGAAACCAGTCTATTGTGATAAATGCCAAGTTATTGGGCACATTTGTCAGAACCAGCAAGGAGGTAGGGAACAAATGGTAATGCAGCCACAAAGAAGAAGGGAGACAAAGAAGGTTACATATGAATGGATAACAAAAGGACATATAGCACAAAAGGCCAGAAATGACAAGCAGGATAATGCAGAAGGGAAATTGGAGGGAATAACAAAGACAATTGAAGTTCCTCACAAAGCTACTGATAGGGAAAATGGATTACAACAAGAAGTGCAGACTATACTACAGCAGACAGATAGAGATAAGGGGAACAATAGCAAAATGATGGACAAGAGAAAGAGTGTACTAGAGTTCAATTTGGAGAACTTTCCTATGCTGACTCCACACTCTAGCAGAAATAGCTCAGAAAGAGGGTCTCCAAGTACTAGTGGTACCAAAAACCTACCCCATGATAGAGGTGGGAAATACATAAATTAATAAATGAAGTGGTTAATTTGGAATGTGAGGGGTGTTAATAAATGGTACAAGAGGAAGGAGATGAGAAATTGCATAAAAAAACAAAAATATCAAGCTGGCAGGGCTCATAGACACTAGAGTAAAGGAGAAAAATAAAAAAAACAGTAAGTCAATACATAGCACCTGGATGGGAGGGGATCAATAACTATAATGCAACAGTGAATGGTAGGTTATGGATCCTACGGGATCCTAACTGTTATGATGTGAAGATGATAAAGGTTGAAGCTCAGGTGATTGATCACGCCCAAGTATACCCTCTAAATAGGATTCTGCGGACGTTGCAAATAAAACCCGAGTATTACGCCCAGGGTCGAATCCACAGAGAGTCAACCTATCAACTGCTACCTTTAGACCCACTAAATTCTTTAGAACCAGTTCCAAAAGACTTTTGAATCACTGTTTGAGGTTTCTTTATGAACTAAAATTGTAGAAAAATAACAAGCTATAACTAAATAACTGAGGTTGTAGACAAATATGAGAGACAAGCTAAGGTAATGACTTCCCCTATTGACGGAATCCCTTCTGTTTATATTTCATACAAATTTACCGACTCACTTTATTAATCATGAACACTCACCTCACCGTAACTCTCTCCCGAGCAATCACAG
>MU788358.1:20250-36597 GCA_026770625.1 Nicotiana glauca
CCCTCGAGATAATCTCAAGCCCTTACCCGAACTCTGGTTTTCTTTCAAAATCTTCTTCTTTTCTTTAAAAGTGTCCTAATGCACTATAATCATTAGGTGGCGCTCTTCAAATTCTATAACCCGATTCCTCAAAAGGGAATAAGAGTTATTTTGTCCATAATATCGTAAACCTGATTTCTTTCTTTTAGAAAGGGGGAAAAAGGGGGGCGTCGACAATGGGATTATTTATTTAGTTTTAGAGTCGCCACTTGGGATAGGTTTGGCTTTTGGTGTCCCAAGTCACCGGTTTATCTTGAATCCCAAATCAAGGAAATTTTGACTTCCCGAGTGGAGTCTGCGAACCAGAAATTCTGAATAAGGAATTCTGTTGATCTGGGGGAAAGTGTTAGGCACCCCCGGATCCCTTGGTTCTAGCACGGACACTTAAATAATTATAATTGGCTATATTATGCTTTTAATACATGCTTTAACCTATGATGCCATTTTAAACTATTAACCGCTTTTAATTAATTTTAAATAAGATTTAACGTCGTTTAAAATATGTCATTGGATCGCATCACATGAAATGCACCCGCAATCTGAAACATATTTTATTCAACGTTTTAGGATTTGGATTTGGGTCACATGAAATGCACACCTGAGTTTAGGAAGGTAAGTTTTAAAATAACGTGCCTAAAGCAACTAACGCGTTGTTAAATTTGCGAGGGCCATGAAAATTTGACTAAATGGCACACCTCGATTCTAATTCCAAAGGCTTATACTCGACTAAAGCAAACTACGAGTATTAAAGAATTATATAATTTTCTAATGTGGAGATTATTGTAAAGGATCAAAAGTCTACGGACTACAGCATTAGAGGAGCGTGAGGTGCGAATTATGCAAACCAAACTTCTGAACGCATTTTGCTAACAGGAAAGACATGGTTACTTCATCTTGGCATTTCATCTTGAAGATGTTATCAATCTCAAGGTCATTTTATGCTTGCAATATTTATAAAATAAAAAAAAACATTTGAGCTATGAACAACTAAAGTTTTATCAAGTAAAAACAACATCGACAATACTAGTCAGACTTGCATTCTTATATATGGAATGTGCCACAGCGCATTAAAATAAAGCTACGCTCACTCCAATACACAAGCAATTGTATAAGCCTTATATCATTTAACAATAAACCACAAATAGTCTAGAGCTTCAACTTTAACTTCAATGTTTATAGAAATCTGGACAACAAACATATTATACACATTTGACCACTAAATGGCAAGAATTAAAGGAGCACTGCAGAATAAAAAATTATCAAAGATTTACAAATTTCTAAACGAATCCAGACTCATATCTTCTTGCCTATTTGTGGTAATTTATTACCATTTGACATAAAATCTTCATTCTATCCAAAACCACAGAACAATTGCATAGCATTAACAGGAACGGATAATTGCATAAATATAAAAGTAGTCAGAAATTCATTGGAGGTCAAGGAGTTCATTCATTTTTTATATAACAGTAGCTTAAAGCACAGGAAAGTACCTGATTGTGAAGAGATTAATTCCAAAATGTCAAATAAAAGGCTAGATGAGAAAGGAACTTAGCAAGAGCAAAAACCAGTAGATCCGAACAAGGAGCAGCAGCTCTCAGCAGTAGAACTCGATCAAATAAAGGTCAAAAATGAAATAATCGCAGCAAACATTGGACAAAACCCAAATGAAGGCAGAAAAAACAGATTGGGTGGAATTGAGCAATAGCTTCAACAATAATACCACTCAGCTGGAATAACACAACAGCAAATAGCAATTTCTTCCAACTAAAACAAATTTCAAGATCCAAAAACTATGCAACGGGGATTGAAATTGAAATCGGCTTTTTTTTTTTTTAGTTTTTCATTTTTTTTAGAAAACATTTGGTGCTTTTGCTCAATGTTTGCTGCNTGCTCTGGAGTTTTGGAGTGCGCCCCCTTTTGTTGATGAAGGAGCGAGTGGTATCTGATTCTTTCTTTTGAAGAAGAAAAGAGTGAGCTCTTTTTTGAAGATGATGAGAGAATGCAGATGAAAGGGCAAAAAAAAAACTGCGTTAGAGGGTCTGATCTCTTCTCCTCTCTCTAGGTCTAGGATCTATGAAAAATCTCCCCTCTTTTTGTGCCTTAGCTCCCCTTTTATGTGAGGGATTAGAGCAAATGGTAATGGGTATTTGGGTAGGGAGATTGAGCCTTGAGTGAGTTATTGGGTTTGGGCAGATTTGGGTATAGGCTTTGGGCTCAGTATTAATTTTGGCCCAATTTCACAAGACAAACCTTTCTTTTCCAATTCTTTCTTTTATTTTCTAATTTTTACTTTTTCTTTTAATTAAAATCCTACAACTTAAAAATTCTAGATTATCTGAAAATGTGAAAATAAACTAATTAGCTGATTACAAAAAATTATAAAAGCAACTTAATCCTAAATTAAAAGAGAAAAATCAATAAAAGGAAAAATTATAAAAATGAAGCGTTTTTTTTTTGTTTTGTGATTTTCAGTTTTTAGAAAAAACAAGTAATTACTAGCTAATTCTAAAAATGTAAAAAAAATTCTAAATGTAATGCATGATATTTTTTGTATTTTTTCATGATTTAAATAAAACTTAAACATGCAAGAAAAATGCAAACAGTTAATAAAGTTCTAAAATTCCTAAAATGGTAAATAATTAAGAAAAAATCTATTTTCTTGGATTTTATAGGAGTATTCCATATAGGGCAAAAATCACGTGCTTACAAATACTGATAATGAAACATAAGATTGGGGAAACTGGGCGGTAACTCACGTGACGATGGGCCGGGTCGTCACATCATCCCCAACTAAAACAAACGCTCGTGCTCGAGCGGGTCAAGAGACATACCTGGAACCTCAAACAGGTGAGGATATTTGCTCCACATCTCCCGCTCGGCCTCCCAAGTAGCCTCCTCCACGGACCGACCTCTCCACTGTACCTTTACCAAAGTGATATCCTTTGATCTCAACTTTCGAACCTAATGACCCAAAATAGCCACTGGCTCCACATCATAGGTCAAATCATCATCCAAATGAACAATGCTGAAGTCCAATACATGAAACGGGTCCCCAACATACTTTCGGAGCATAGACACATGAAATACCGGATGCACGCTCGACAAGCTGGGTGGCAAAGAGAGCTCATAAGCCACCTCCCCAATCCTCCTAAGTACCTCAAAAGTCCCATTAAACCGCGGACTCAGCTTCACTTTCTTCCCAAATCGCATAACACTCTTCATGGGCGAAACCTTCAGCAAGACCTTCTCACTCACCATATAGGACACATCCCGAACCTTGCGGTCCACATAACTCTTCTGACGCGACTGTTCTGTACGAAGCCTCTCCTGAATCAGCTTCACCTTCTCTAAGGCATCCTGAACCATCTTTGTCCCCAATAACCTAGCCTCTCCGGGCTCGAACCATCCAATAGGAGATCTACACCGCCTCTCATACAATGCCTCATATGGAGCCATCTGAATGCTCGACTAATAACTGTTGTTGCAGGCAAACTCTGCAAGTGGCAAAAACTCATCCCAAGAACCTCTAAAATCAATAACACAGGCACACAACATGTCCTCCAATATCTGAATAGTACACTCGGACTGCCCGTCCGTCTGAGGATGAAATGTTGTGCTCAACTCTACCTGCATACTCAACTCTCGCTGAAATGTCCTCCAGAACTGAGAAGTGAACTGAGTACCCCTATCTGAGATAATAGACACTGGAACCTCATGCAATCGGACAATCTCCCGGATAAAGATCCCTGCCAGCCGCTCCGAAGAATAGGTAGTACATACTAGAATGAAGTGCGCGAACTTGGTCAGCCGGTCCATAATCACCCAAATCAAATCAAACTTATTCAAATTTCGAGGGAGATCGCTCACAAAATCCATAGTAATCCTCTCCCACTTCCACTTGGGAATAATCATCTGCTGAAGTACACCGCCCGGCCTCTGATGCTCGTACTTTACCTGCTGACAGTTCAGGCACCGAGCTACGAACCCTACTATATCCTTCTTCATCCTCCTCCACCAATAGTGTTGCCTCAAATCCTGATACATCTTCACAACACCTGGATGAATGGAATACCGCGAGTTGTGGGCCTCCTCCAATATCAACTCCCTAAGACCATCCACATTGGGCACACAAATCTGGCCCTGCATCCTCAACACGCCATCACCATCAATGGTCACATCCATGCCATCATCATGCTGAACCCTGTCCTTGAGGACAAGCAAATGTGGATCATCAAACTGGCGCTCTCTGATGCGGTCATACAAGGAAGACCGAGAAACTACACAAGCCAACACCCGACTAGACTCTGAAATATCTAATCTCACCATCCGTTTGTCCAAAGCCTGAACATCAACTGCAAAGGGAGTCTCCCCAACTGGAATATATGCCAAACTCCCCATACTAACCGCCTTCCGGCTCAAAGCATCGGCCACCACATTGTCCTTCCCCGGGTGGTACAAAATGGTAATATCATAATCCTTGAGTAACTCTAGCCACCTCCGCTGCCTCAATTAAAGATCTTTTTGCTTGAATAGATGCTGAAGACTGCGATGATCGGTGAATACCTCGCAAGATACGCCATACAAGTAGTGCCTCCAAATCTTCAAAGCATGAACTATAGCAGCCAACTCCAAATCATGTACAGGGTAGTTCTTCTCGTGGGAATTCAAATGACGAGAAGCATATGCAATAACTCTACCCTCCTGCATCAACACACATCCGATCCCAACTCTCGAAGCATCATAATATACAGTGTAAGAACCTGTAGCTGATGGCAAAACCAACACTGGAGTCGTGGTCAAAGCTGTCTTGAGCTTCTAAAAGCTCTCCTCGCACTCGTCCAACAATACAAATAGAGCACCCTTCTGAGTCAACTTGGTCAAGGGCGATGCAATAGAGGAAAATCCCTGAACAAACCGCCGATAATAACCTGCCAACAAAAGGAAACTACAGATCTCTGTGGCTGAGGTCCGTCTAGGCCAACTCTGCACCGCCTCTATCTTCTTCGGGTCGACCTGAATACCCTCGCTAGACACCACGTGTCCCAAGAAAGTCACTGACCCAATCCAAAACTCACACTTGGAGAACTTTGCATAAAGCTTCTCCTCCCTCAATCTCTGTAATACAACCCGCAAATATTGTGCGTGCTCCTCCTGGCTACGCAAGTACGCCAGTATATCATCAATAAAAACAATCACGAACAAATCCAGATACAACCGAAATACACTATTCATCAAATGCATGAACGATGCTGGGGAATTAGTCAGCCCGAAAGACATGACAAGAAACTCATAGTGCCCATATCTAGTCTTGAAAGCAGTCTTTATAATATCTGAATCCCTGATCTTCAACTGGTGATAGCCCGAACGGAGATCAATCTTGGAGAATACCCTCGCCCCCTGAAGCTGGTCAAACAAATCATCAATATGAGGCAGGGGATACTTGTTCTTCACTTTCACTTTGTTCAATTGCCTGTAGTCAATGCACATTCTCATTGTGCCATATTTCTTTTTCACAAATAGAACCGGTGCAACCCATGGTGACACACTAGGCTGAATGAACCCCTTATCTAGGAGTTCCTGAAGCTGATCCTTTAGTTCTTTCAACTCTGCTGGTGCCATACGATATGGAGAAATGGAAATGGGCTGAGTGCCCGGCACCAGGTCAATACCAAAATCAATGTCCCTGTCTGGTGGCATACCCGGCAGGTCTGCAGGAAACACATCGGGAAACTCCCTCACAACTGGGACCGAATCAATGCTAGGAGTCTCAACTCCAACATCCCTCACAAAAGCCAAATATGATAGACAACCTTTCCCAACCATACGCTAGGCCTTTAGGAATGAAATCACCCTGCTAGGAACATAGTCAGTCATGCCACACCACTCGATCCTCGGAACACCCGGTATACCCAAAGTGACTGTTTTAGCATGACAGTCCAGAATATCATGACACGAAGATAACCAGTCCATGCCCAGAATAACATCAAAATCCATTATGCTCAATAGCAATAGATCAACCCGGGTCTCGATACCCCCAATAGTCACCAAACACGACCGATATACATGGTCTACAATAATAGTATCACCCACCGGGGTAGATACATGAACAGGTAAGGCAAGACACCCCTGGGTCATACCTAAATGATGAGCAAAATATGAAGACACATAGGAATAGGTGGAAACAGGATCAAATAAGAATGAGGCATCCATGTGGCAGACTGAAATAATACCTGTGATAACAGCATCCGAGGAAATAGCATATGTCCTGCCCTGAAGTGCATAAAAGCGAGCATGACCACTGCTCGATCGGCCTTCCCCTCTGGGGCGACCCCTGACTGCCTAACCCTCACCCCTAGCTGGCAGGGTGGGTGCTGAAGAAACTGGGACAGAAGATGAGGGCTGAACCCTCTACTGAGACGTGCTAGAAGCACAGCGAGGACACTACCTCCGCATATGCCCAAACTCTCCACACTCATAGCAACTCCCGGGTATTGGGAACTGGGACTGAAGGGAACCCCTTGCGCCAGAGTGGCTAGCTGATGCACTCGGCCTGGAAGAACCCTGAGCAGATGGAGCACGAGACAAACTCTATGCTAGAAGAGCGCTGAGAGATGGTTGACTCTGCTAAGAACCCTAATAACCAAGACCAGAAGATCCACCTCGATACTCAGGTCGAGCTGACTGAGTTGGCCTGAAGGAAAGACCCCAACCCTGCTGGAACTGGCCCCTCGAAGGAGCGCCACTGTAACTACCAGAACCTCGAGGCCTCTTGGCCTCCCTCTCATATCGATCCTGGCGGAAAACTGACTCAATATCTCGAGCTATTTCCACCACCTCCTCAAATGTAGCACCCAACACTCTCTCTCTAGTCATAAGAATATGGAGAGGATAGTTGAGACCATCAACAAACCTCTGGATAATCTCATGATCCGTCGGAACCAACCAAACTGCATGCCAAGACAGCTCAGAAAATCTCATCTCATACTGTGTCACTAACATCTCTCCCTGTCGTAATCCCTCAAACTGTTTGCGTAGCTCCTCTCTGCGGGACTATGGTACATACTTCACCAAGAAGGGAGTGGAGAACTCCTACCAAGTCAAAGGTGCTGCACCAACCAGTCTACACTGCTCATATACCTCCCACCAAGTGAAGGCAGCTCCACTAAACTAAAATGTAGTAAAAGCCACACCTCTGGACTCAAAAATCCCCGCTGTACGGAGCATCCGCTGCTATCTATCAAGAAAACCCTGGGCATCCTCGCCCTCAACTCTACTAAATATCGGAGGCTGGAGTCTACCAAAACTCTCGAGGTGACACTGCTCGTCCTCGGGCATAACTGGAACCCTATACTCCTGATCTGGTACCACTAGCTGAGCTGGAGGTGCCTTTAGAGTTTGTAACCTCTGTAATCCCCGCTTAGGTGTGCGAGCAGCGGGGGTCTGATTACCTCCCCCGGCCTATGAAGTAGCTGCTACTGCTGTGGTGGCTGAAACCACCTGGGCCAGACCTGTGCAAACCGTCAATATCTGGGCCAATATCTCCTGGAGACCCGGAATCACAATGGGCACAGCTGGTCCCTGAACTGGTGCTGCTGGAGCCTGGTCCTAAGCTGGGGCAACTAAAGGATCCACAGGTGTTGCCCCTGCTACTTTGCCTCTACCACGACCATGACCATGACCGCATCAACGACCTCTAGTAGCCTTATTAGGTGGTACTGGTAGTCGTCCAGAACATCCGGTAGTTCATGTCCTCTTCATCTGTGAGAGAATAGAATAAAGAGAAGTTTAGTATTCGGGTCAACAAGTTTGCCCGACAAAAATTTCAAGAATGTGGAAATTTTCCTAAAGGTTCTGCAGCCTCCCGAGGATAAGTACAGACATCTCTGTACCGATCCACGAGACTCTACTAAATCGGCTCATGACTCGGGAGACCTGGTAACCTAGGATCTGATACCAACGTGTCACGACCCCAACCTCCGGTCGTGATGGCGCCCAACACATTGCTAGGAAAGCCCGACCAATCCAACACGCTCAATCTCACATATAGATTTCATTAGCAATTAACAGGATTAAATGCCATATTAACATGATTAAAACTCTGAAATAGTAGATAAAACAGTGCGAAAACCCATAAAATATCACTACAATCCCACCGATCTGGAGTCACGAGTCAAGAGCCTCTAATACAAGTCTGAGTAGCAGTCTATACATAAAACAGTATAAAATGTGGGAAAACAAAGGGGATAAGGGGAGAAATCTGGTCCTGCAGACGCCATGCAGCTACCTCGATAACTCCGATGGTACTTTGGACAGCAGCAGAAACTCAACTATGCCTCCAGAATACCTATATCTGCACACATGGTGCAGGGAGTAAAGTGAGTACTCCGACTCAGTGAGTAATAGCAATAAATAATGACTGATGGAAAGAAAACTCGTAAAAACACTACGCAGTTCTATATAAAAGCAGTAGGGACATTAAAACAGCAAGTAAACGAAGAAGTCAGGTAAATATCCCTAAAAACAGTACTCAACTCTTTCACTCATCACAATAACCGATAGTATGACTACACCCTGCGGCGCGCAGCCCGATCCACATAGTATACTGCTGCAGCGTGCATCCAGATCGATATATATATATATATATATATATATATATATATATACACACACTACTGCAGTGTGCAGCCCGATCTAATAATACAATGATATTAACTAAGTCTCAGTCAAACTATAGTAGAATCATCAATCGGGATGGACCAAGTCCGAATCCCTAGCAATACCGGACCCCACGCTCATCATACAGCGTGTGTCTCATCTCAACATAGCATTACGTTGTGCAAATTCGGGGTTTCAAACCCTCAGAACATCATTTATAACCATTACTCACCTCAAACAGGCCGAAATCCTAGCTCGCTACTCCCTTGCCTCGCAAATCCACTTCCTTGAGCGTTGAATCTGGTCAAAACCACAAGGAATACGTTACAATAGGCCAAGAGAACACAACCCAATCAAAAAGACTCGAAAAATATCAAAAATCACGAAGTTGGCAAAACCCGAGCCCCGGGCCCACTTCTCAAAAAATCAAAAAATTCACATCACCGGATTCCTTATCCCGCCAAGAGTCTATACATATCAAATTTACCAAAATCGGAGTCCATTTGACCCTTCAAATTCCACTTTAAATTACCAAATTCCCAAGCCCTAGCTTTACCCCCTTTTGATGAATTTCAACCAATTTCCATGTTAAATCTACCATAATTTCATGTATTAAAGCCAAGGAACTTACCTCCAATCACACCTAGTCAAAATCCCCCTTCAATTCCGTCTAAGAGCTCTCAAGTTTGCTTAAAAATGGTTGAAATGGACTAACACTCGCGGAAAAAAATAAGTTTAAAAACCCTTCTGATAACAGGGATTTCCGCATCTGCGGTCCCTTTTCTGCACCCGCGCTACCGCTTCTGCGGCCCCTCACTTAAAAACATAGACTACTTCTGTGGTCACCTTTCGCTTCTGCGGACACCGCATGCGCGATCAAACTTCTCCTTCTACGGAAAACACTTGACCTTGACCCTTCGCTTTTGCGACTCAACAACTGCATCTGCAGCCTCGCAGATGCGGATTCCCCTCCGCATCTGCGGTTCTTTCCTTCCAAGACCATCACTGCACCTGCGAACTTTTCCTCCGCACCTGCGCAACCACATCTATTGTTCCTTTCCGCAGATGCGGAAATACCAGATACCAGCTATGATCTGCAATCTCCAAATTTCATCCCGTTAGCCATCCGAAATCACCCCGAGGCCCCCGAGACCTCAACCAAAAGTACCAACCCATCTTAAAATATCATTCAAACTTGCTCCAACCATCAAAACACCAGCAATAACACCAAAACCATCAAATTACATCGGATTCAAGCCTAAGTTCTTCCAAAACTTCCGAATTACGCATTTGATCAAAACCCCGACCAAAACACCTCAGAATGATCTGAACTTTTGCACACACATCCAAAATCACCTAATGAATCTACAGCATCTATCGGAATTCCATTCCGACCCTCTGATCAAAATCTCACCTACCAACCGGAATTCGCCAAAATACTAACTTCGCCAATTCAAGCCTAATTCTACACCGGACCTCCAAAATCACTTCCGATCATACTCCTAAAGTCACAAACCCTCCCCCGAAGCTAACCAAATCACCGGAAATCACATCCGAGCCCTCTAACTCATAGGTCAATATCCGGTTGACTTTTCCAAAATAAGCCTTCCTTAAAAAGACAAAGTGTCTCATTTCCATCTAAAACTAATCTAATTCAACTAGATCACCTTAAATAACGATAATGAAATATAGAGAAACATAAGATGGGGGAAACGGGGCGGTAACTCATGTGACGACGGGCCGGGTCATCATAGTTATACAGACCGCAAGGTTCGAGATACGACTTTTATGGTTGGTGAGCGGGCATTGTTCCGAGTGTAGCCTATGAAAGGCGTGATGAGATTTGGGAAGAAGGGCAAACTTAGCCCTAGGTTCGTTGGTCGAGTGGGAGAGGTGGCTTATAGACTTGCTTTGCCGCCGAGCTTATCAGCCATGCATCCAATGTTTTATGTGTCCATGCTTCAGAGATATCACGGCGATCCAGCCCACGTGTTAGATTTCAGCACTATCCAGTTGGACAAGGATTTGTCATATAAGGAGGAGCCGATAGCTATTCTAGACCGACAGGTTCGTCAGTTGAGATCTAGGAGTTTTCCTTCTATTCGTGTTCAGTGGAGAGGTCAGCCTCTTGAGGCATCGACCTAGGAGTCCGGGTCCGATATGCGGATCCATTATCCTCATCTTTTCCCGACTTAGGTACTTCTTTCTTTTGTCCTTTCGAGGACGAACGGTTGTTTTAGAGGTGGAGAATGTGACGACCCAAAGGCTCATCACCTGTTTCCTTACCCATTTTGTACTTTTGAGGCCTTGAAAACCTCATTTAGGGTTGCCTCAATTTGCGTGTGCAGTCCGGACACGTAGTCGGAAAGCTTAAATATGAATTATGTGAGAAAAATGCTAAATTTTGATATTAAAATGAATAAATTTGACTTCGGTCAATATTTTTTATAAACGGACCTGGACCCATAATTTGATGGTCTCGGAGGGTCCGTAGGAAAATATGGACTTGGGGTTATGCCCGGAATTGAATTCCAAAGTCCCAAGCCCGAGAAATAAATTTTTGTGTGAAATTATTTTTTGGAAATAATTAAGGAAATTGGAAATGAAATTTGATTAGAAGACTATGGTAACAGGCTCGTATTTTGGTTTCGGCGCCCGGTGCAAGTCTTATATATGATTTAAGCACTTTCTGTAAAGTTTGGTTGAAAACGGACGTCGTTTGACGTGTTTCAGACTTAAAATGGAAAGTTTGATGTTTTATGAAATTTGGAAGAAATCATGGATTTTGAGGTTTAATTCGATGTATATGATGTTATTTTGGCAATTTGATCGCGCGAATAAGTCCGTAAGATGTTTTTGAGGTTGTGTGCATATTTGGTTTTAGCCCCGAGGGCTCGGGTAAGTTTTGGATAGGCCACGAATTGCATTTTTGAACTTAAAGGATTGCTGGTATACTTGACCTGAAGGCTTCGCATTTGCGAAGCCAGCCTCGCAAATGCGAGCCTTCACCTGGGCAGCCCCTTTCGCAAATGCGAAGATCCCCATCGCAAATGCGACTACACCCCTTCGCAAATGCGAAATTTGGGAAAATAGGAAGGGTTCGCAAATGCGAACCCTGCTTTGCAATTCCCATACTAGCAGATCGGTATTCGCAATTGCGAACCCCAGTTCGCATTTCCCATAACTGAGGCCTGCATATTTTATACTTAGTCAAATTTTGAACCATTTTCACCATTCTTTCAAAACACAAACTCCTTGGGCGATTTTTCAAGAACAAGTTTCCTTCCAAATCATTTGTAAGTCAATTTTTACTCATTTATTTCAATCATTAACATCATTTAACATGTTTCAACTTAAAATCAATGATTTTCATGGGTGAAATTGGGTTTTTAGGTAGAACCTAGGTTTTTCTAAAACTAGGGATTTGGACCTCGATTTGAGGTCCGATAGAAAAACAAATCATATATTTGGGTTCGTAAGGGAATGGGTAACCGGGTTTTGGTTCGAACCTCGGGTTTTGACCATGTGGGCCCGGGGGCAATTTTGGAAGTTTTGGGCAAAACTTTGAAAATTCATTTTTATGCATTCAAATTGATTCATTTAGTATTTATTAATGTAATTAAGTAATTTATGATTAGATACGAGTGTATTGGTGGCGGAATCGAGGGGTAAAGCCATAATTAAGACTTGAGTTGAATTCAAAGTATCGAGGTAAGTATTTGGTCTAACCTTAGCTTGAGGGATTAGGAGTTGAGTCATAATTGCTACTTATTTTGTGTTGAGTACGACGTATGGACATGGTGACGAGTATCCATGCATTGATGTCGAGCATGACCGTGAGTCTTAATTTGATAATTGTGTACCCTTGATTGATTCTATGAAAGTTGTGACTGAATATTGATATTAGTTGTGCCAAGTAGAAGTTGAATAAGGATGGTTATAACTGACTCTCCCTTGTCAGAATGTTTGACTTGTTGTTACTATTTACTTTCCAGTAAGATTATTAATTTGATTATTCCCTTGCCGGGATTGTATTATGGATTGTGTTGAAAGTAAAGGGAGAGAGCGGTATGCCTACCACAAGTGATATTGAAAAGAGAGCGGGTGGTAAGCCTACCACAAGTGATATTGAATTGGGAGCGGGTGGTACGCCTACCACAAGTAATATTAAAATGGGAGCGGGTGATACGCCTAACACAAGTGATATTGAAATGGGAGTGGGTGGTACGCCTACCACAAGTGATATTGGAATGAGAGCGGGTGGTACGCCTACCATGAGTGATATTGAAATGGGAGCGGGTGGTACGCCTACTACGAGATATTAAGAAATGGGATCGGGTTGCACGCCTGCAACACGATGAGTTGAATATGAAAGTTTCCTTATCTCTTTATTTAGTGCTAGAAGCTAAACTATAGATGTACACTCTATTATTCCTGATATTTTATTTCTATCTGTTGTCTCCCTTCCCCAGCTTAAACTGTTATTTTCTTTCCACTTCTCTGTTGTACTTGTATGTATGTATATATATATATATACACAGGTTTATTTGGAGTCTGGTCCTAGCCTCGTCACTACCTCGCCGGGGTTAGTCCAGACACTTACCAGCACATGGGGTCAGTTGTGCTGATACTATGCTCTGTGCTCTTTTGCACAGATCCAGGTTTTGGACAGCAGCAGCAGTAGCATGGGAGCCAACCTTCAGGCCAGTGAGATACTGAGGTATCCTTGCAGGTGTCCCCACGTCTCCTCTATCCTTTACTTTAGTATGTTATCTTATTGTACTCGAGACAAACAGTTATATTTTCTTTCGAACGGTTGTATTTAGCCCTCTTAGTAGTTCGTGAGTACGTGAAACCAGTTCTAGGGTAGAGGTTTATGTTAATTTTCCGCATTATTGTTCAGATTCTTTAATTTAAGACTTCTGCTTATTTCCTTTATTCCGCTTTCATGATATTACTGATAATTGTTAAAAGGAGTAAATTGGTTTATGCTAAAGTTAGTTAAGGGTTGGCTTGCCTAGCTCTCATCAGTAGGCGCTATCACAACTCCCGAGGGTGGAAAATCCGGGTCATGGAAACTGTATTGCCTATCAACATAGTTGGTTGCCGCTAAACCTGTTTGTTGAAAGCACTTCATGGCATGTGAGCACGTCATTTGATATATGGTCCATTTCCCATATGAATGCAACCTATTGGCTTCATTTACTTTGTGTAGATTATTCCCCCGGTGTTGACGGATAGCGGAGCGAACTTCAAAAATACCCCGGTCGTGCTCATACTGTAAATATGAATGCCAATGTGCCTGCCTCCTATATTTCTCAAATCGTTTCATCGGTATTTGCATAAATTCAACACCCCTCTCCATTAATTCCGATGCACCTTTATGCCTTTAAACAAACCTTTCTGCCATCTGTTTGAATGTCATTCGGACCATAAGGTAATCCACATGCAGACTTCAATAACCCGTTGAAAGACTCCGACATATTTGTAGTCAGGGTTCCCCATCATTTGCCACCATCAGCATGCAATGTCCACTTATGAAGCTCATATCGCATCAACCAATTATAGGCTCTTTCATCTAACTGCCAGACCGATTCAATGCGCCTCCTGAATTTGCACTGCCGGTGATCAGTTGCAGCCATCCACATTAAATAATGCAAGTCCTTGTTGGGATATTTCTTCTGGAAATTGGACTTCAGATGCCTCACACAGTAACGGTGGTATACATAGGGTTTCTGCCATTCAGGCAAATGCTCTAAATAACTTAACATACCACCATGTCGATTAGATTTAGACAAATACCTGAACGTTTTTTGACAATGTCCTACTTCAAGTGGTTCAAAAATAGCATCCACGTCTGGCTTTCATTGGCACATATGGAAAAAGCTAGTAGAAATGTTTATCCATTGGCATCTACTGCAACGACGATCAACAGCTTAACGTCATACTTTCCATAAACATGAGTACCGTCTATGAAAATTATCGGACATCAATGCACAAAACCATCAATTGCTGGTTTAAATGCCCAGAACACGTATTTGAATATATATTATGATATTCTTGCACTCTGCTCATGCTTCCATTGAATAACAGTCCCGGGGTTAAAATATTTCAGTGCGGCCATGTACCTGGGTAGAGATGAAAATGACTTATCCCAGTCATCATAAATAATTTTAAATGCATTTTTGCGCCCGAGATATGCCTTTCTTTTGGAAATAGTACACCTATATTCCTGGTGGACGGATGTAATACACATTTTGGTCTTGTGCCTAATGGACACTTCCAAGTGTGGAATCAAGACAAGAGAAATCAAGTCAACATTCAAGTTGAAGTGATTCCCGTTGAATGTTTCCATTTCACAAACATGGGTGCCAATAAATTTACCCACTTTCCACAACCATGTTTCCTTCTTAGACGCACGCAACATCCAGTGAAAACCCGTAAAGAATCTACGGCAAAAAACCTTGTATACCTCCGAACTTGAATCTCATGCCATCATCTCACGACACTCTCTTACGTTGTACATTTTACAAGCCCTGGATATGCAAGCTTTATCGGGAAAATACATGCCCTTTACCAGCACCGTTGGTCTAGACCAATCCCACATTGCTGATCGAATTTCATCAAGATCCCTTGTGAGGAAATCCACATCCAGCATAGTTGGCAAATTAACAAGGTAGGGAATATGCCTTGAATAAAACGGCACGTGGAACTCATATACTCTTGGTCTAACGGGAGGTGGAGCATGCTCCTTCGTCAGCTCGGGTTCGACATTCACTTCTTCCTCTTCATCACCCTCGCCAGGGAAGGGTGTGTCATCTCCAGACTCATCGGCATTGTTGCTATAATCACTATTATCTTTATGACTCTGTCCATCTGCCGAATCCCGAGTAAATACGTCATCTACGGAAAACTGAGTGAGGTCAGGACCATCAAGTTGCTCGTTTTCACTACACAAACAACAAAATGATAAGCTATTGATAAATACTTTACATAAAGCTATATCACTTCACTTACAAGTCGTAATGTTTCGACATTCCATGATGGACATTATCATGTTGGTGATGACTTCCGGATGGACCACCGTGATCCAACACACCAAAACTACGCATATTCCAACTAGGCGTGGGGTCATAACTTGTAAAATTCATATCTGGACCGTAACCCCTGTGAAATATATAAGTGTTAATACAAATTCAATACTACAAAAATAAACATCGTAACACAAAGGAACATTGAAATTTACCAGTCGTCTTGTGGATTATGTAAAGTATGTGAGAAATTATTTCCTCGCTCCTCGTTCGCCCGCGGAGATAAGTTTAGATCCAGTCAAACTCTTTCAGCTAGAACCTGTTGGGCTAAAACTGCTCCAGAATAGCCACCCGATGATTGAGGGTTATCCCTGCTTTACACAACATCATTATTGTGAATGTCTTCAACCTTCACGTACATTTCCAATACTTTTATCAAAATAAGTTCCCGGTATTCATTCGGAGTCCCCAAAAAATCTCTCAGAATCTCATCATCCTCGATGTTAAACTCAGCGTAACAAGCAACCCCTTGCGGAGTCACAGATACAGATATCTTCCGGTTACTTAACATGACTATGTGGAGATAAACCATAGTTCACTGAGTTATTCGCCACCACAACCT
>MU788358.1:38613-73067 GCA_026770625.1 Nicotiana glauca
CCCCAATATAATGAAACCCTTACTTTTCGCTCTTCGTACATTATGAAAAAGCTTGAGAATTTAACAACAAGAAAAATTTATCACGAAGTTGGACTATTTCCAAATGATTTTTCTCAAAACCCTTAACACCTTTATATAAGGCAATGCCCAATCCGGGAGGGGGAGTCAAATTTTTGGAAGTAAAACACAGTTTAAAAGGGCATTTTACATATTTGAATTATTGTTATGTCAGTTAAGTGCATAAGAGTTATTGGTAGGCCCCCTAAACATGTAAAACGCGGTTTCTTACTGCGGCTTATATAAAACGCAATAATGAACCGCACTTTATATAGCTGTCTTAACAGCTTCCAGTAAAGCGCGAAATTCAACTGCATTTTATATAAAACGCGGTTATGAACCGCGCTTTACCTTAACGTCCCAAACGACCGTTAACGTTTTATATAGAATGGTAACCTTTTTTTCACGTAAAAAAGTGTTTTGAGTCCAAGAGAATTACATTTCGGTTCCGGACTCGTAAATGGGGCGAATAAATCACAGTCCGATAATGCAACTTATAAATCGCAACCCGCTAATGCGACTTATAATCGCAATTTGAAAATGCGACTTGTAAATGTCAATGGCAAATGAGATTTATACATAATGCGACTTATAAAGTCGACCCTATACTGCGCCTTATAAGTCCCGTTTGTAAAATGCTGACTTATAAGTTATATATGTTCGATAATGCGACTTATAAGTCACAGTTTAAGAATGTGACTTATAAATGTCAATCGAAAATGAGACTTATGCACCACATCCCAGTAATGCGACGTATATCGACCCGCTAATGTGAATTATAAGTACAAATGCATCTTATAAGTCGTGATACAAAAATGCCGCTAATAAAAATAATGCAACTAATAATTTGCAATAACCAAATTCGCCTTATAAATCGTAGTAATGCGACTAATAATTTGCAATAATCAAATGCAACTTATAAATTGCTATTTGCAACTTATAATCCCAGTATTCAAATGCGACTTACAAATTGCATTAGTTTAATGCGCCATATAATCGTAATACTTAAATCGACTTTACTCTGAATGGCCGCTAATTGATCGAGTACAAGTAGAGAACTGGTGCTTTAGTTTAATACTCCATTACGAACTGTTATAATATCTGGTTTTTAACTTCTTCATCCCTCTATATGTCTTTGCTAAATTTTTTAAGTTACCTTGAGTATTTGCTATATTTGATATTTTACATACAATGCTATTTGTTGTGTTCAATTAGCTGTAACTTTTGTTCTTTCTATTTTTCTCTTTTAAGTTTTAATTTATGAGTAAAAGAGAGGCCTGACCAGTATGACCTATGTATAACATTGAGGGGTCATCAGTATCACACCTGTAAAACTTTGAAAGAAATTTTGTATGTGTCAATTGTTGGAGAAAAAGTCAAGATATGCACAAGGTATTTTTAGTTTTTTGATAATCACAATGTCTAAGCCAGCTTGCGCGTACCTCAACTAATTTCACGAGATACCTATTATCTCCCACCAGTAATAGGTATTAGGTAACTGTATCCATCAAGATTCTCAACCCACTTTATTGACCATTAAGCCACTATCCTTATGTGTAAGATGCATAAGATTATTAAGATTGAAGATCCACGAAGGGAAAATACTTGAGCTGAAAGCATTCTTGGAAAGATCAAGAACCAAAAGGGAAGTAAGATTTAAAAGTTGAAAATGAGGCAAATGCAACCAAGAGAGAAGGTAAATAATTATGGATTGTTTGACGTCAAGAATTATGTTTTCTTTAAGTTTTAGCATTGTTTTATCTTATTGTTTCAATGCAAGTGAAATACTAAAGTTGATACAATAATATGAAAAAGATAAGTTGAAATTATGAGTTACTCTCCATATTTGCTTGCTATCAAAAAGGAAAAATTCTTGTCATTTATAGGTATAGTTTTAGGAAAAATTTAGAGTTAGACTTTGCCAAAAGAAGAATTTGGAAGTCCATTCACCTAGGAAAAAACCTCAGTCCAAGTACGAGATAGGGCAGCCGGTGCACAAGCTAGTCCGCATTCATGCAGGGTCCGGGAAAAACCTATATCCCAAGGAGGTTTAATGTAAATAATTTAACCTAATACAAAACATTACTGGTTGTTTCTAAGGTTCGAACATGCAAGTCACATGGAGATAACTTTACAAGATAATTTTGAGAATGCCCTAAAATGTTATTTGTAATTCATATATATCTCTACTAAACTATAGCTTCTTTATTATTTAAATAATCTTAGCGATAACACCAGCATATCATTATGATGCCTTACCATTCAAAAATCTAGATTAAGGTGTGAGTATGACTTTTTTTTTCTACCGGGTCCGGTATTCGCATTAATATCCGATTAATTCAAATTCGTATTGCATAAAGCCCATCAAAATAGGAAGCACTTTGTATTAGGATATTTTTTCATGATTATCAAGGCTTGAAATTGAGACCTCCAATTAACTATCATTATTATTCGGATAGAAAGACCATATCCATTCCACCAAATTGTTTATAGTAGGAATATGACTTTGAAAAATGAAAGTTACTCTTTCCATCCACTAGTAGAAGTAATCCTCAATACTTTGATTATTCTCTAGAAATTCTTTGTACATTCTTTGAATTGAAATAATATTTTGTTCTTTCAACTTTGGAGGCTAATCTAACATGGTAAAAGAAATGGTAAATTGTTACTTGATTTAGTCAATTGTAATTTAAAAATTTAGAGGTAGCTCATCCGTAGAGCTACGACCTCGCATTCCGAATTTAAAAAAAAAATGCTAATTGTAATTGTTATTAATTGTTGAATTAGAGGTATCGTTTTTGCTATTTGAAGTGTAATAGTTGTGACAGACAAATTTATTTGGATGTATTGTAAGAGTATTAAGTTCAATACATTTCAATATTTAAAATATAAACAATATACTTCATCCCAGGCATTGAAGACAAAGCTGATTTCACTAAATTTAATTTTATAGGAATCATGAATATTTACGAGCATAAAAAATTCTTTGAGTGGGCTACATGTTGAGCTAGACAACTATGGGGGAAAGTGCACGGTTGGCCACTAATAACACATGCATTTACTTTTAAGCCACAGTTTAAAATGTCTTTAGTCTTTAGTCACTGCTTTAATAAACTTTAACTGCCCGGACGAAAATACCCTTCTGCTCATGTCCTTAACTTTTGTACTTAACTTCATGACTTCAGGACTACATGTCCTTAACTTTTGAACTTGGAACTCTAAGTTCAGGACTACATGTCCTTAACTTTGAACTTGTAACTCTAAGTTCAGGACTTCATGACTACATGTCCTTAACTTTTGAACTTGGAACTCTAAGTTCAGGACTTCAAGGCTACATGTTCTTAACTTTTGAACTTGGAACTCAAACTTCAGGACCAAGTGTCCTTAACTTTTGAACTTATAAGTCAAAGTTAAGGACCTATTGTCCTTAACTTTTGAACTTGTAACTGTAAGTTAAGGACTGCTTGTCCTTAACTTTTGAACATGTAACTGTAAGTTAAGGACTGTCTGTCCTTAACTTTTGAACTTGAAAATTATTGTCCTTAACTTTTGAACTTGTAACTGTAAGTTAAGGACATATTGTCCGTAACTTTTGAACTTGTAACTATAAGTTAAGGACTGCATGTCCTTAATTTTAGAACTTGTAACTATAAGTTAAGGACTGTCTGTTCTTAACTTTTGAACCTGTGTCCTTAACTATTGAACTTAACTTTAGGACTTCAGGACTACATTTCCTTAACTTTTGAACTTGTAACTATAAGTTAAGGACTGTCTGTTCTTAACTTTTGAACCTGTGTCCTTAACTATTGAACTTAACTTTAGGACTTCAGGACTACATTTCCTTAACTTTTGAACTTGAAACTCTAAGTTCAAGACCATGTTCTTAAATTTTGAATTTAACTTTAGGACTTCAGGACTACATGTCCTTAACACAATTATCTTTGAAATTAGTCGATTGTAACGATGCTAAAGCAAGGTGAGATGACGACTATTTTGAATTACAGGTACCTTATTTTCTTTCTTTTCTTCTGGTTTTGCATTTGTTCGGATTTTGATGATGCCAAAACTCTCTGCAAATTAAGATATGCAATGGGAAGACATTACAAGTAGTTGCAGCAGCAAAAGGTTTTTACACATTGGGGAAGCCACTTAATCGAAGCCATTGCTTGGTTGATCTTCTGCAACAGATCAACCATGCTTTTGCTAATGCAAGAAAACGAAATTGAAACTAGGATATCACCTAGAAAGAAAACAAAAAACAAATGGGTATAGAACTTGAGAGAGAAGCGAGGGTTTGGGAAGAAAAGCAATGGAAGAAAGGGTAAAAATATCTTTTCATATTAATTTTAAAAGAGTAGTGGCTATTTTTGCTCAACATTAGAATTGCTGGATAAAAAATAAATACAACCTTAAATAGTGGCTACCCCACGCCATTTCTACACAACCATGTAAGTTAACGGGTGAAGTGCAGCAATAGCCACTTTTAGTCCCGTAATTTAAAATATATTCACAATTTACAATGTATTCAAATATTAGGCAATTCACCCAAACTTTAGGACAAAGTATCCTGAATTTGAAAATTTAGAACTTAGCGTCCTGAATTTTTGTGCTGCTAATTTGAAATTCATGACATAAGATTCGAACTTCAAGACACAATTTCGAACTTTAGGGCATGATGTCCTGAAGTTTGAATTTTGAGGTTTAAACTCTAGGACGTTGTATCCTGAAGTTTGAGCGAAAAATGCTAATCTTTAAATACTCCTATTGTAAACTGTGGATATATTTTAAACAACATACTTAAAAGTGGCTACCTAGTGTCATTTCCACTAATTTAACCCAACAAAGCCTGTTCTTTCTTTGGGCCAACTTATACATGCTTCAGTTTACTCAAAAATTTGCAGAAATATAATAAGGATCTTTACATAAATAACCAGACGAATTTACTGTTACTTTTTCTAGTACACAAATTATACATAGAAGGGGAGCCTTGACGTAATTGGTAAAGTTGTTGCCATGTGACCAGGAGGTCACGAGTTCACATCGTAGAATAGCCTCTTGCAGAAATGCAAGGTAAGATTGCATAGACCCTTGCGGTCTGGCCCTTTTCCGGATCCCGCACATAGCGGGAGCGTAATATACCGAGGTACCCTTTATACATAGATTATACATAAATTATACACATATTATACATATATTATACATTCCGCGGCTATTTTAAGTTTAAGCGTCTGAGTAGACGGCTATTTAACTTAATTCTTCAGTATAATATTTTTTTGGGATGGTTTTAACTTTTGACTCCACTTATCCGTGTGTAGTACTTCATGGTCAAAAGTTAAAAATATTGTGTATGGGATAATACTTGTATAACTTGAAGTTCTATCCGCGGGTCAAGTAAAGACAAAAATTCAAGACCACCCACTTTAAGGGTGGAGGGATTTGCAGTCATACAATATATTTGTGCCACCTTTTAACCTGTACCTTATTTTTAAAAATTATTGATTTGGTAGCTAGCTGACAAAAAATTTATAATAATATGACAATTACACCCCTAACAAAAGATATAAAACATGCACCACACATTATCATGTGATATGCAACCTCATTCATGAAAAAAGATCTCCTCATCCCCAGCTTTATCAAAAAACCATAAACTTGTCCAGATTCATCTTCAGACTTGCATGAAGTTGTATCATGTTAAAGCTAAAACTTTATGCTAATGTAGCATGAATTTGTTTCATGTTGAAGCTAAAACTTAAAACTCCATGCTAATATAGCATGAAGTTGTTTCACATTGAAGCTAAAACTTCATACTAATATGAATTTATTTATCATGCAGTCTACAGTTTTGTCATGGGTTCTATTCAAAACATCAGTCTAAATATGCTGAAGTTATTTCGTTCATGTCACAACCCGGATTTTCCACCTACGGGAGTCGTGATGGCGCCTATTAGTGAAAGCTAGGCAAGTCAACCGTTTGATCAGTTTACCTGTTTTCTCATTTTTAATCCTTTAATAATTATGAACCAACAGTTTATAATCAGCGGAATTTAAACAAGCGGAAGAAACAAATAAAACCATTTAAATATTTTCAATACAATTTCTTAAACAAAGACTATGCAAAATTGGTGTCACAACTTCACAGACGGTCTAGGAATACTACAATCAAGGTTCGAAAAATAAATGCAACACTATTTCTGAAATACATAAATGAAACAGGATGAAAAGATAGAGGGAGACGCCAGGGCCTGCAGACGCCTGCAGGACTACCTTGGTTCTCCGAATGGTCTGAAGACAGCAACCCAAAGCTACGGTCCGTACGCTCCAGTACCGGGATCTGCACACAGTGCAGAGTATAGTATCAGCATAACCGAACTCATGTGTTGGTAAGTGCGTAGCCTAACCTCGGTAAAGTAGTGACGAGCTATGACCACACTACCAAATAACATGTGCAGTTAAATCATATATAGCGGGAAATAAAAGCAGGAATGTACAGTTAAGGGTGGGAGGGAGAAACATGTTGTGGGGAACCATCAAATGATAACAGAAGGACAACATGAAAATATAAGGAAACACCATAACTTAATTATCAACAAGAATCAGAAATCAAACAAGTGCACGACATCACCCTTCGTGCTTTTACTCTCGTCATCACCATAAGAATCAATATAATCTGCACGACATCACCCTTCATGCTTTTACTCTCGTCCTCACCATAAAATTAATATAATCGGCATAGAATTGTACATCATGCGGTACGGTATCACCCTTCGTACTTTTACACTCTTCCTCATAAAATCATACACGGCATCACCCTTCGTGCTTATACTCTCTCACTAAAACAATGCATAACATCACCCTTCGTGTTTTAACACTCTTCCTCGCCCAAACAACAATCACAAAAAAAGGGCAAGGAAATAAATGAAATCACAATAAATTCCAGCAAGGAAACAATAGTATAACAATCAAACCCCGAAAAGGGAACAATATCAAAACATCAACATCCAGTAAGGGAGATAACACTAAAAGAAACAATATCCCCGCAAGGGAGACAATATAATAATTCTCTTCTCTTTTGCACACTTACTTCACAACTTACTACATAACTTGAGCCAATGCTCTATAAGGTTCAATTACCAATTTCACTTTCACAATTCGTTTTACAACTTGAGCCAACACTCTTCAATATTCAATTACCAATATTACTTCCACAAGCTTTGCTCAACAATGAAATCATCACATAAGGCATGAACAATACAAACGGAGTCATAATAATCGTAATATAAGACTCACGAGCATGCTTGATACCAACGTATAGATACTCGTCACCATGCCTATACGTCGTACTCAACAAATTACACATAGCAAATAGGACACAACTCCTAATCCCTCAAGCTAAGGTTAGACCAAACACTTACCTCGATGCCACGAACTCAATTCACGCCTCAACTACCGCTTTACCTCTTGACTGCACCACCAATTCGCTAGTATCTAGCCACAAGTTACTTAACTATATCAATAATTGCTAAATGAATCAATTCTAATGCATGAAAATAAGTTTTCTAAAGTTTTTCCCAAAAAGTCAAAAATCGACCCCGGGCCCACATGGTCAAAACCCAAGGTTCAAACCAAAACCCGATTACCCATTCACCCACAAACCAAAATATATAATTTGTTTTGAAATCGAACCTCAAATCGAGGTCCAAATCCCCACAATTTGAAAACCCTAGGTTTTACCCAAAACACCCAATTTCCCCCCATGAAAACCTTTGATTTTGAGTTGAAATCATGAGAAAAGATATTAAAGATTAATAAAAACAAGTTAGAAATGAATTACAATCGATTTGGAAGAGTACTTGTCTTTGAAAAATCACCCAAGAGTGTTTTGGTTTTGAAAGGGTTTGAAAAATAAAAGATTTTCGGCTAAGTTATGAATTTGCAGGTTGCAGATATCACAATTGCGACCAGGGTTCACAAATTGCGAACGCTTCAGAAGACTACGATCATCAAATTTGCGACTAATGTTCGCAATTGCGAACTCGCTTTTGCTATAGGATTGTTGCATTTGCAACACTGAAGGATTCCAGGACAATGCGATGTGCCATTCGCATTTGCGATATCGCTTTTGCAATGACTACGTTGCATTTGTGACCCCAAGGCAGACTGGGTCTTTTTCGCATTTGCGATAAACGTTCGCATTTGCGAGCCAGGCTTGGCATGCAGACCTGCAACATACTAGAAATTCCGAAGTCCAAATTTCACTTTGTGGCCTATCCAAAACTCATCCGAGCCCTCGGGGCTCCAAACCAAACTTGCACACTAAACCAAAAATATCATACGGACTTGCTCGTGCAATCATATCACCAAAATAACATCAACAACTATGAATTTAGCATCAAAATCAAAGAAAAACTCAAGAACTTCAAAGTTTCAAATTTTACAACTAAGGTTCCGAATCACATCATATGACCTCCATTTCTTACCAAACTTTATAGGTATGACTTAAATCATATATAAGACCTGTACCGGGCTCCGGAACCAAAATACGGGCCCGATAAAATCAAGTTCCAAACATATTCCACTTCCAAAAACTCATATATATTCCAAAAAATAATTTTCTTTAAAAATTCATTTCTCGGGATTGGGACCTCGGAATTGAATTCCGGGAATATGCCCAAGTCCCATATTTTCCTACGGACCCTCCGGGACCGTCAAATCACGGGTCCGGGTACGTTTACCCAAAATGTTGACCGAAATCAACTTAAATTTATTTTAAAGGCAAAATTTATTATTTTTCATAGATTTTCACATTATGGCTTTCCGGATACGTGCCCGGACTGCACACGCAAATCGAGATAAAACGGAAAAAGGTTTTTAAGGCCCCAAAAATATAGAATTTATTTCTAAAATAAGTGATGACATTTTGGGTCATCGCATTCTCCACCTCTAAAACAATCGTTCGTCCTTGAACGGACATAAGAAGGAAATACCTGAGTCGGGGAAAAGATGGGGATAATGGCTTCGCATATCGGACTCGGACTCACAGGTCAATGCCTCTGCAGGCTGACCTCTCCACTGAACACGAACAAAAGGGAAACTCTTCGATCTCAACTGACGAACCTGCCGGTCTGGAATAGCTACCGGCTCCTCCTCATATGACAAGTCCTTGTCCAATTGGACGGTGCTGAAGTCTAACACGTGGGATGGATCGCCATGATACTTTCGAAGCATGGATATATAAAACACTAGATGCACAACTGATAAACTCGGCGGCAATGCAAGTCTATAAGCCATCTCTCCCACTCGATCAAGAATCTCAAATGGGCCAGTGAACCTAGGGCTAAGCTTGCGCTTCTTTCCAAAGCTTATCATGCCCTTCATAGGCGACACTCGAAGCAACACCCGCTCGCCAACCGTGAATGCCACATTACGAACCTTAAGTTCGGCATAATTCTTTTTCCTGGACTAAGTTGTACGAAGCCTATCCTGAATGATCTTGACCTTGTCCAAGGCGTCCTGTACTAGATCTGTACCCAACAACCGAGCCTTTTCCGGATCAAACCATCCAGCCGACACCGCCTACCATACAGAGCCTCGTAAGGAGCCATCTAGATACTCAACTGGTAGTTGTTGTTGTAGGCAAACTCCGCTAAAGGCAAAAACTGATCCCACAAGCCTCCAAAGTTAATGGCATAAGCTCGGAGCATATCCTCCAAAATCTGAATAGTCTGCTCGGACTGCCTGTCCGTTCGAGGATGGAACGTTGTGCTTAACTCAATCTGCATGCCCAACTCGCGCTGAATTGCTCTCTAAAAATGCGAGGTAAACTGTGTACCTCGATCAAAAATGATAGACATGGGCACACCATGAAGATGAACAATCTCCCGAAAATAGATCTCAGCTAACCTCTCGGAAGAATAGGAGACTACCACATAAATGAAATGCACTGACTTAGTCAGCCTATTAAGAATAACCCACACTGCATCAAACTTCCTCTGAGTCCGTGGGAGTCCAACAACAAAGTCCATAGTGATACACCTCCACTTCCACTCGGGAAGCTCAATCCTCTGAAAAAAACTACTAGGTATCTTATGCTCGTACTTTACCTACTGATAATTCAAACACCGCACCACATACGCAACAATATCCTTCTTCATCCTCCTCCGCTAATAGTGCTATCGTAAATCCTGATACATCTTAGCGGCACCCGAATGAATAAAGTACCAGGAACTGAAGACCTCCTCTAAAATCAACTCTCAAAGCCCATCCATATTAGGCATACAAACTCGACCATGCAGCCTCAAAACCCCCATCATCTTCTAATGTTACCTTCTTGGCACCTCTGTGCTGCACCGTGTCTCTAAAAACACACAAATGAGGATCATCATACTACCGATCTTGAATACGCTCCAATAAAACCAACACTGGCGCCGTAGTATATGGCCCTAAACCTGTAGGAAAAACCAACACTGGCGCCGTAGTAAAAGCTATCTTGAGCTTCTGAAAGCTCGCCTC
The DNA here is from genome assembly GCA_026770625.1 of Nicotiana glauca. Taxonomy (NCBI): domain Eukaryota; kingdom Viridiplantae; phylum Streptophyta; class Magnoliopsida; order Solanales; family Solanaceae; genus Nicotiana; species Nicotiana glauca. The sequence goes on from MU788358.1 coordinate 49,183, forward strand.
AAACTCGTTCGACCACCTGAACTGGGCACCCTTTTGGGTCAACCTAGTCATCGGGGCTGAAATAGATGAAAACCTCTCCACAAACCGACGATAATAGCCTGCCAAACAAAAGAAACTCCGGATCTCCATAGGTGATACAGGCCTAGGCTAGTCCTTGACTGCCTCTATTTTCTTCGGATCAACCTGAATACCCTCTACTGATACAACATGACCTAAGAAAGCAACTGATCCCAACCAAAACTCGCACTTCGAAAACTTAGCATACAACTCACTATCCCTCAAAGTTTGAAGAACAACTCTCAGATGCTGCTTATGCTCCTCCTGGCTGCAGGAATACATCAAAATATCATCAATAAAGACTATCACGAATGAATACAAGTAAGGTCAGTTCATCAAATCCATAAAAGATGTTGGGGCATTTGTCAACCCGAATGACATCACCAAGAACTCATAATGTCGTACCGAGTGCGGAAAACTATCTTAGGGACATCGGATGCCCTAACCCTCAACTGATGGTAGCCAGATCTCAAGTCAAACTTTGAAAATAGACTGGCACTCTAAAGCTGATCAAATAAATCATCAATCCTCAGCAATGGATACTTATTCTTGATTGTAACCTTGTTCAACTGCTGGTAATCTATACACATTTGCATCGATCCATCCTTCTTCTTAAAAAACAACACCGGTGCACCCAATGGCGAGACACTAGGTCTAATGAAGCCTTTTGCAAGCAGGTCTTGCAACTACTCCTTCAACTCTTTCAACTCAAGCGGGGCCATACGATACAACGGTATAGAAATGGGCTGGTGCCCGGAGCCAAATCAATGCAGAAGTCAATATCCCTGTCGGCTGGCATACCTAGTAGGTCTGAAGGAAATACCTCAGGAAACTCATGAACAACAGGCATATAATCAATAGGAGGAACCTTGACACTAGAATAATGAACATATGCCAAATAAGCCAAACATCCCTTCTCGACCATACGTCGAGCCTTCATATATGAGATAACACTATTGGTAGAATGGCCAGGAGTCCCTCTACACTCTAAACGAGGAAGGCTAAGGTGACAGTCTTGGCATGACAGTCCAAGATAGCGTGGTAAGGTGATAACCAGTCCATCCCCAGTATGACATCAAAATCAACCATGTCCAGGAGTAACAAATCTACTCGAGTCTCAAGAACCCCAATCATAACTATACATGAACGATGGACACGATCTACCACAATAGAACTACCCACTGGTGTAGACACATATACAAGAGCACGCAAAGAATCACTAGGCATGACCAGATACGATGCAAAATATTATGACACATAGGAGTACGTAGATCCTGGATCAAATAGAACTGAAGCATCTCTGCTACAAACCAAAACAGTACTTGTAATAACTGCATCGAAAGCCTCATGCTTGGTTGGAAGAGCATAACATCGGGGCTGGGCCCCACCACTCTGAACTACATCTCTGGACGACCTGCTGCTTGCTGGCCTCCACCTTTAAAAGCTTGTGCTCCACCTCTAATACCTCTACCTCTACCTCTAGCACCTCTACCTCCACCTCTAGTTGGCTAGGTGGGTGGTGGAACACTCGGTGCCTGAACCATGGCACGAGAGTCCTGATAATGAGAACTGCTCGGAGCTCGAGGGTAAAATCTAGCAATATGCCCCATATCGCAGCAAGTATAACAAGTCCTCAGTTGCTGAGACTGCTGGCCCTGACGACCTGAATGACCACCCCAAAAACTCTGGAGCGACAGTGCACTAATAGGACCTGGTGATGCACTGTAGGACTGCTGATCAGAGTACTGCATATGGAACCACGACCACCTGAAGCACTGTGAGAAACCTGAAGTGCTGACCGAAAAGGCCCAGGAGGATGTTCTCTACCATACGAATCCCTACCTCCAGACGAGGCACCACTAAATCTATCTGAATGACGAGGCCCCTTGTCAGACCCCTAACCACCTCCCTGTGATAGAACCATCTCAACTCTCCTGGCCACATTGGCTGCCTCCTGAAAAGAAATCTCACTCCCCGTCTCCTTAGCCATCTGAAGTCGAATAGGTTGAATGATCCCCTTGATGAACCTCTTCTCTCTCACCTCTCTCTCTCTCTCTCTCTCTCTCTCTCTCTCTCTCTCTCTCTCTCTCTTAGTGAGAAGTATAAGTAGAGCTTGACGATCCAAATCAATAAACCTGGTCTCGTACTGAGTAACACTCATAGAACCGTACTGGAGGTGCTCAAACTACCTCCAATAGATCTCTCTCTGAGTGATAGGTAGAAACTTCTCCAGAAATAACTAAGACAATTGATCCCAAGTCAAAGCTGGTGACCTAACTAGTTTAGCCAAATAATAATCTCTCTACCAAGTCTTGGCGGATCCAGATAACTGAAAAGTAGCAAAGTCGACCCCATTGGTCTCCATTATCCTCATGTTCCTGAGAACCTCATGACATGTGTCTAAATAATCCTGGGGATCCTCAGAAGATACACCGATGAAAGTGGTAGTGAAGAGCTTGGTAAACCTATCCAATGTCCACAAGGTATCAGCAGACATAGCTACTCCATCACCGGTCTGAGCTACCACACCCGGCTGAACTACTCTAACTGGTTAAGCTGCTGGAGACTGAAACTAGGGAGCCATCTGCTCCGGAGTGCGAGTAGCAGGAGTCTGGGCTCCTCCTCTATCATGAGAGACGATCGGTGCTACTGAAAGCAAGCCTATGCGAGTGACACTCTCCATAAGGCCCACTAGATGGACTAGAGAATCCTGGAGTACTAGGTAGCAATGAACCCTTTTGGACCTGAGCTAGGCCTACCGGAACTGCCTGGGCCGGAACCTCATCATCAAACTCAACCTAAGGCTCCACCACTGGTGCTGCTACTCTGGGATGAGCTTTGCCCCTACCTCGGCCTCTAGAACGGCCTCGACCTCGCCCTCTACCACTCGTGGGAGCTGCTGCTGGGGGCTCGGGCTACTGATCAATGGATGAGGAAGCACGTGTTCTCGCCATCTGCAAAAGAATAGAGTAGAAATTCAATTAGCATTGAGAAACCAAACCGCACGACAGGAAATAATAGATGTGAAGTTTTTCCTAACTCTGTAGCCTTCGGGGGATAAATACAGACGTCTCTGTGCCGATCCCTCAGACTCTACTAAGCTTGTCTATGAATTGTGAGACCTATGTAACCTACAGCTCTGATACCAACTTGTCACGACCCAAATTTTCCACCCTCAGGAGTCGTGATGGCGCATACTAGTGAAAGCTAGGCAAGCCAACTGTTTGATCAATTTACCTTTTTTCCCATTTTTAATCCTTTAACAATAATGAACTAGAAGTTTATAATCAGTGGAATTTAAATAAGCGGAAGAAACAAATAAAACCTTTTAAATATTTCCAATACAATTTCTTAAACAAAGACCACACCGAACTGGTATCACAACTTCACAGACGGTCTAGGAATACTACAATCAAGGCCCAAAAAATAAATGCAACATTGATTCTGAAATACATAAATAAAATAGGATGAAAGGATAGAGGGAGACGCCAGGTCTTGTGTACGCCTGCAGGACTACCTTGGATCTCCGAATGGACTGAAGGCACCAACCCAAAGCTATGATCCGCATGCTCCAGTATCGGGATCTGAATACAGTGCAGAGTGTAGTATCAGCACAACTGACCCCATGTGTTGGTAAGTGCCTAGTCTAACCTCGGCAAAGTAGTGACGAGGCTAGGACCAGACTACCAAATAACCTGTGTAGTTAAATCATATAGAGCGGGAAATAAAAGCAGGAATGTACAGTTAAGGGTGGGAGGGGGAAACCTGCTGCGGGGAACCATCAAATGATAACAGAATGACAGCAGGTAAATATAAGGAAACACCATAACTCAATCATCAACAAGAATCAGAAATCAAACAAGTGCACGACATCATCCTTCGTGCTTTTACACTCATCCTCACCATAAAAATCAATATAATCTGCATGGCATTACCCTTCGTTCTTTTACTCTCGCCCTCACCATAAAATCAATATAATTGGCACGGAATTGTACATCGTGCGGCATGGCATCACTCTTTATACTTTTACAATCTTCCTCACAAAATCATACATGGCATCATCCTTCGTGCTTTAACACTCTCTCACCGAAAAAATGCACGGTATCACCCTTCGTGCTTTAACACTCTTCCTCACCTAAACAACAATCACAAGAAAAAAGGGCAAGTAAATAAATGAAATCACAATAAAATCACGGCAAGGAAACAATAGTACAACAATCAAACCCGTGCAAGGGAAAAATATCAAAACATCAACATTCCGGCAAGGGAGATATCATTAAAAGCAACAATATCCCTGCAAGGTAGACAATATAATAATCCTTTTCTCTTTTTCACGTTTACTTCACAACTCACTACACAACTTGAGCCAATTCTCTATAAGGTTCAATTACCCATTTCACTTTCACATTTTGTTTTACAACTTGAGACAACACTCTTCAATATTTAATTACCAATATTATTTCCACAAGCTTTGCTCAACAATAGAAATCATCACATAAGGCATGAACAATACAAATGGAGTCATAATAATCATAATATACGACTCACGAGCATGCTTGACACCAACGTATAGATACTTGTCACTATGCCTATATGCGTGCTCAACAAATTACACATCGCAAATAGGACACAAATCCTAATTCCTCAAGCTAAGGTTAGACCAAACACTTACCTCGATGCCACGAACTCAATTCATGCCTCAACTACTGCTTTACCTCTTGATTCAACCACCAATTCTCTCGTATCTAGCCACAACTTACTTAACTATATCAATAATTGCTAAATGAATCAATTCTAATGCATAGAAAATAAGTTTTCTAAAGTTCTTCCCAAAAAGTTAAAAATCGACCCTGGGCCCACATGGTGAAAACCCGAGGTTCGAACCAAAACCCGATTACCCATTCACCCACGAACCAAAATATATAATTTATTTTGAAATCAGACCTCAAATCGAGGTCCAAATCCCTAAAATTTGAAAAACCTAGGTTCTACCCAAAACAACCAATTTTCCCAATGAACATCTTTGATTTTGAGTTTAAATCATGAGAAAAGATGTTAAAGATTAATACAAACAAGTTATAAATGACTTACAATCGATTTGGAAGAGTACTTGTCTTTGAAAAATCGCCCAAGAGCGTTTTGGTTTTGAAAGGGTTTGAAAAATGAAAGATTTTCGACTAAGTTATGAATTTGCAGGTTGCATATGTTGCTATTGCGATCAGGGTTCGCAATTGCGAACCCTTCAGAAGACGAACTCATTTTTGCGATGGGATTATCGCATTGAAACATTGAAGGATTCCAGGCCACTTCGCAAATGCGTTGGGCCTTTTGCATTTGCGATATCGCTTTTGCAATGACTACGTCGCATTTGCGACCCCAAGGCAGACCAGGTCTTTTTCGCATTTGCAATAAACGTTCGCATTTGTGAATCCTGCAGACCTGCAACATACCAGAAACTCCTAAGTCCAAATTTCACTCCGTGGCATATCCAAAACTCGCCGAGCCCTCGGGGCTCCAAACCAAGTATGCACGCTAACCCAAAAATATCATACGGAGTTGCTCGTGCAATCATATCACCAAAATAACATTAGAAACTATAAATTTAGCATCAGAATCAAAGAAAGACTCCAGAACTTTCAAAGTTTCAAATTTTACAACTAAGGTTCCGAATCACATCATATGACCACCGTTTCTCACCAAACTTTACAGGTTTGACTTAAATCACATATAAGACCTGTACCGGGCTTCGTAACCAAAATACAGGCCCGATACTATCAAGTTCCAAACATATTCCACTTCCAAAAACTCACATATATATTCCAGAAAATAATTTTCTTTAAAAATTTATTTCTCGGGCTTGGGACCTCGGAATTCGATTTCGGTCATATGCTCAAGTCCCATATTTTCCTACGGTCCCTCAGGGACCGTCAAATCATGGGTCTGGGTCCGTTTATCCAAAATGTTGACCGAAGTCAATTTAAATTTATTTTAAAGGCAAAATTTATAATATTTCACAGATTTTCACATAATGGCTTTCCGGATACGCGCCCAGACTGCGCACACAAACATAAACAGGTTTTTAAGGCCTCGGAACATAAAATTTATTTCTAAAATAAGTGATGACCTTTTGGGTCATCACAGTTCATTTGTTGAAACTTCATACTATATATGCTTAAGTTTTCTAGTTCATTTTCTAAAACTTTAGACTAAATATGCTTAATTATTTTAATTAATTTTCTAAAACTTTAGACTAAATATGTTTAATTTATTTAGTTCATTTGTTAAAATATCAGATTAAACATGCTTAAGTTTTTGTCTTGCGGTATGTAATTTCATTAAGTTTTTGCTAATGCATTCTAAAGTTATATAGTTCATTTGCTAAAGCTTCACACTAAACATGCTTAAGTTTTTTAGCTCATTTTCTAAAATTTCATTCTAAACATGCTAAAGTTATATAGTTCATTTGCTAAAACTTCAGACTAAACATGCTTAAGTTTTTGTCTTGCAGTATGTAATATTCTAATGAGTTTTTGCTAATGCACGCTGAAGTTATTTATTTCATTTGCTAAAACTTCATATCAATACATGCTGAAGTTTTGTGCTGCAATCTGTAGTTTTGTCATGAGTTTTACCCAAAACTTCAGTCGAAACAAGCTGAAGTTTTTTAGTTCATTTGCTAAAATTTTAGCCTAAACATGCTTAAGTTTTTGTCCTGCAGCATGTAATTTCCTAATAATTTTTTTCTAATGCATGCTGAAGTTATTTAGTTCATTTGCTAAAACTTCATACCAAAATATGCTGAAGTTTTGTCCTATAGTCTACAATTTTGTCAATAATCTTTTATAAAAGAAGGGGAAAATTTTCTTTTAAAAATGCTTTTAAAAAAAAAAATAGGCATGGATGCAAATGGAAAAATAAAACAAGTATAAGTTAAAAAGGGGCGACCAAGTAGAGCGCCCTATGCAATATTTACGGCTATTTGTGTACTTGTGATTACCCGAAAGGTCATCTTGTATTATAGAACCTAATTCGGGGTTCCAAGGCCTCCAAAGCCTCATTTCATTCCTCATCAGTTTGCATCCACAGTCCGGGCGTGTATCCGGAAAGCTTTTATGTGAAAAACTAAGGAAATAATAAGTTTTGCCTTTAAAAGTTAATTTTAGGTTACTTCGGCCAACATTTTGAGTAAACGGACCCAGACCCATATTTTGACGGTCTCGGAGGGTACGTAGTAAAATATGGGACTTGGGCATATGCCCGAAATCGAATTTCAAAGTCCCTAGTCCGAAAAATGAAATTTTTATGAAAATTGTTAAAAATGGAATTATAAAGGTTTTAAGAATTTGGTTAACATTTGATCTTGTTGATACCAGTTCCGTATTGTGGTTCTGGAGCCCGGTACAGGTCTGTTATGATATTTATACCTTATGTGTAAAATTTGGTAAGAAATGGGACTGATTTGACGTGATTTGGACATTTGGTTAAGAAGATAGAACTTTTGAACTTTCTTGAAAATTTCATGCAATTTGGTGCTAAATTCGTAATTCTAGGTGTTATTACGAAGATTTGATCGTGCGAAAAAGTCCGTATGATGTTTTAAGACTTGTGTATATGTTTGGTTTGGAGCCCTGAGGTCTCGGGTGAGTTTCGGATAGGCTACGGGATGTTTTAGACTTAGAAAATCTTATATTTTTCCTGTAGCAGTTGTTCTAATATGCCCTTCTTCGTGTTAGCGTAGGCAGTCTTGTGAACACGAAGGATAGGTTGCGAATGCAGAGCAGCAGGGGATTTACCCTTCGCTAACGTGACTTGTCTACTGCGAATGCTAAGCATGGGACCCGAGGGAGGGGAAGTTAACTCATCGTGAACGCGACACTTGGATCGTGAATGCGGAGGCTGGGGGGATATGGCTTCACGAATGCGATGTGTTACTCGCAAACGCGAAGGAAAATATGGCCAAAGCTTCGTGAACGTGACAAGACTCTCGCAAATGCGAATAAGGCATGTCCAGTGATTTTAAAACAAAACCTATGAAAGGATTCTTCAGAAAATCATATTTCTTCCATTAGAACTCAACCTAGGGCAATTTTTTAAGAAGGATTTCAACACCAAATCATAGGTTCATGTTCTTTAACTCATCTATTTCAATATCCATCGACATCCATTAGATTTCTAGCCCTAAATCTTGTTCTTTCATGGTAGAATTAGGGATTTTAGGAAGAATTGGGGATTTTGCAAATTTGGGAATTTAGACCTCGATTTGGGTTCAGATTCTAAAACTAATTACATATTTGGGCTCGGGGGTGAATGAGTGAATGGTTTTTGGTCTGAACCTCGAGTTTTGACCAAGCGAGCATGGGGTCAATTTTTTACTTTTTGGGGAAAATGTTAGGAAACCTATAATTGTGTATTGAGATTGATTTATTTTAGCAATAATTGATGTTATTAAGTTAATTATGGCTAGATACGAGTGGATCGGAGTTGGAAAATAAGGCAAAAGCTTTGATTAAGGCTTGAGTTCGGCCGTGGAATCGAGGTAAATATTGCGGCTAACCTTAGCTTGAGGGATTAGGTATTGTTGTCTATTTGTTATGTGTTTGGATGTTGAGCATGACGTATAGGTGAGGTTACGAGTACCTATACGTTGTCATCGAGTCATAGCATGGGAGTGAGTCTTGTACTTGTGATTGTTGTATTCTTTATTTCTATTATTCATGCTTAAACTAGTTATTCTTCATGTTAAACAAATCTTATCATGTTTTCCTGGAATTAGATATTGGTTGAGTATTGACTCAAGTTGAGATTTATATTGTGAAGTTAAATATTGAAACGAGGTTGGGTATTGATGATTCCCTTGCAAGGTTATTATTGCTCTATTGTTTAGGTGAGAAAAAGTGTAAAGCACGAAGGGTGATGTCGTGCAACGTGTGTCGCGCCCCCTTTTTTCCCTTCGCGGGGAAGTCCGGGTTTCGACATTCATGGGAGAACAACTCATTTCCTTTTGGGAATTGGATATTTTGAAGAGTCGTCACCTAATGGATTATGGTGTGTTAGGGAACCTAGACTAATTAACTCGTGTAACTAGTTCGCATCACTAGAGATTAGGGTAAGGGATCGAAATAACCTTGAGCGGAAGGTGTTAGGAACTCCTCGCGGTCCATAACAGTGGGTCCCGGCTGAACTTAAACTATATGAATTAGTCATTTAATAAGTAAACAAGTATTTGCAAATAAAGTACATTTCCCCATCTAAATGCATATATGATCAAGGAAGTTCAGATAATGAAGGTAAAGAGGTTTGGACAGCTTATGTATATGTAAAGAAAAAGGAAGTTTAGAGAATTAAACACATATGGGAATTGGGAAAGGGAAGTCCTGGGTTGATTAGCCTACAGGATCATACCCATGCAATGCCCAGAAATCACTCTTCAATGAGAGGGGCTACACATGACGTTAATGCGCGGGTCATCATATCCTTTTACTACCCATTACCCTCCCCTTAGTAGTTATAAGCGAGTTTGATTAACGACCTCTAAGCATTCTGCTACCCGTCCCTTCCTTATGGTCCTAGAGGAATTTAAGACCTCTAAATTTGTGATGACCCAAAAAGTCATCACTTGTTTTAGAAACAAATTCAGTATTCTGAGGCCTAAAACTTCCTTTTTACCTCGACTCAATTTACGTGCGCAGTCCGGGTGCGTAGCCGAAAAACCATTATACGAAAATATATGAAAAATAATAAATTTTGCCTTTAAAATAAATTTAAGTTGACTTTGGTCAACATTTTAAGTAAACAGACCAGGATCCGCGTTCTGACGATCCCGGAAGGTCCGTAAAAAATATGGGACTTAGGCGTATGCCCGAAATCGAATTTCGAGATCCCTAGCCTGAGAAATAAATTTTTAAAGAAAATCGTTTTTTCAAAAATATATGAGTTTTTTAAAAATCAAATGTGTTTGAAATTTGATGGTATCGGACCTATATCTTGGTTCTGGAGCCCGGTACAGGTCTTATATGTGATTTAAGATGAGTTTGTGAAATTTGGTAAGAAACGGACTTGAGATGACGTGTATTAGACCTTATATGAGAAAAAAAATTGGAATTTGATGTTCTTAAGTGATTTCATGATTTTGATGCTAAATTCCTAGTTGTTGATGTTATTTTGGTGATTTGAATGCACGAGCGAGTCCGTATGAGGTTTTTGGGTTAGTGTACCTATTTGGTTTGCAGCCCGAAAGCTCGGGTAAATTTTGGATAGGCCACGGGATGAAATTTGGACTTAGAGTGTTGCAGATTTGAACTGGTGTGTTGCAGGCCTGCAGGCTTCGTATTTGTGAAGCCTGGCTCGCAAATGCCAAAGCTATGTTGCAAATGTGAAATAGTCTGGGCTAGCACTTCCTCGCAAAAGCGAACTATTCTTCGCAAATGCGATGTCCACTAATGTGGCTAGTCGTCGCAACTGCGACTCATCTATCACAAATGCGACTTCGCATTTGCGATAGGTCAATCGCAAATGCGAATAAGACCTGAAAACTGGCTCGGTCGCAAATGCGAGCTTAGCAAACTTCTGGGTTTGCAATTGCGAACCCTGGTCGCAATTGCGACATTAGAGACCTGTAAATCCACACTTAGACGCATTTTCAGCCATTTTCGTATCTTCTCAAAACATAAACACTCTAGGGCAATTTTTCAAAGGCAAATTCTTCTCCAAATCAATTGTAAGTCATTTCTAACTAGTTTGTTTTCAATCCGTAACATCTTTTCACATGATTCCCATTCAAAATCAATGATTTTCATGGGGGAAATTGGGTGTTTTGGGTAGAACTTAGGTTTTTCAAATTTTAGGGATTTGGACCTCGATTTGAGGTCCGATTTCAAAACAAATTATATATTTGAGTTCGTGAGTGAATGTGTAATTGGGTTTTGGTTTGAACCACAAGTTTTGACCATGTGGGCCCATGGTCGATTTTTGACTTTTTGGGAAAATGCTTTAGAAAACTTATTTCCATGCATTAGAATTGATTTATTTAGCATTCATTGATGTAGTTCAGTAACTTGTGACTAGATACGAGCGAATTGGTGGTGGAATCAAGAGGTAAAGCGATAGTTGAGGTTTGAACTGTGTTCGTGGCATCGAGGTAAGTGTTTGGTCTAACCTTGGCTTGAGGGATTAGGAGTTGAGTCCTATTTGCTATGTGTTATTTTTTGAGTATGATATATAGGCATAGTGATAAGTATCTATACGTTGGTTTCAATCATGCCCGTGAGTCTTATGTTGTGATTAATGTGACTCCATTGTATTATTCATGTTTAATGTGGTGATTGCTATTGTTGAGTAAGGTTTGCAAACAGAATATTGGTATTTGTATATTGAAGAGCATTGGCTCAAGTTGCAAAGTGATTTGTGAAAGTATAATTGGCAATTGAACCTTATAGAGCATTGGCTCAAATTGTGAACCAAGTTGTGACATAAAATGTGAAAATGAGAAAAGGTTTATGGTATTGATTCCTTGCTGGGACGTTGTTGCTTTTAATGTTGTTCCCTTGCTGGGATGTTGTGGTTTGGATATTGTTTCCTTGCCGGGATTTTATTGTGACTCATTTATTCCTTGCACTTATCGTTTGTGTTTGTTGTTTGGGTGAGGAAGAGTGTAAAGCACGAAGGGTGATGTTGTGCATTATTTTGGTGAGAGAGTGTTAAAGCACGAAGGGTGATGCCGTGTATTATTTTGTGAGGAAGAGCATAAAGCACAAAGGGTGATGCCGTATCGCACGATGTACGATTCCATACCGATTATATTGATTTTATGGTGAGGATGAGAGTAAAACCACGAAGGGTGATGTCGTGCAGTTTATATTGATTTTATTGTGAGGATGAGAGGAAAAACATGAAAGGTGATGTCGTGCACTTGTTTGGTTTTCGATTCTTGGTGATAATTGAATTGTGGTGTTCTGGATATTTAACTGTTGTCCTCTTGTTGATGTCTGATATTTTCCCACAGTATGTTCCCCCTCCCATCCTTGACTGTATATTTCTGCTTCTATTTTCCGTTGTACATTATTTATATGCACAAATTTATTTGGTAGTCTAGTCTTAGCCTCGTCACTACATCGTCGAGGTTAGGCTTGGCACTTACAAGTACTTAGGGTCGGTTGTGCTGAAACTACACTCTGCACTCTTTTGTGCTGATCCTAGTGATGTAGATTTTGAACCGCAGTGAGATTGCTGTTTCTTGTTCATCAGGCGACCCGAGGTAGTCCTGCAGGCATCCGCAGGCCTTGGCGTCTCCTTCTATTTACTATTCCTATTTCATTCATGTATTTCCAGAGAGAGTATTGCATTTATTTCTTTCGGACCTTTATTTGTAGTATTCCTTGTCAGTCTGTAAAGTTGTGACACCAGTCTTAGGTAGATTTGTTATGGATTTGTATTACCAGTATTATTAAAATTTTACAATGCAGTCTTCCGCTTATTCAATTCTGTTGTTATCTAATTGTTGGCTCTTAACTGTTATCGGATTAAAAATGGAAACAAGGTAAGTAGTTCAGCTGGTTGGCTTCCCTATCTTTCACTAGTAGGCGTCATCACGACTCCTGAGGGTGGGAAATCCGGGTCATGACAAAATTTGGACAATTCTAGACAATCTAAGGTTTTTAAAAGGTAAAAATCTAGGCGACAAGCAAATAACATATATGACAATCAAATAAGACAAATAGTTAGAAGGCTCATATTTACCTCCGCATGTATATAGGCAAAAAAATAGCATGTCTAAAACACAGATTTTGAAGAAATTCAGAAATCCTAAAAACGTAATATCTAGATGAGTGTTACAAATACAGGATATGCATAAGGAAAGTGGCAGAATCCTAACCAGCTTGCCTACTGGTTTTATAGCCTGTTAAGCCTGGATAATTTCACATATAAACATAACTGGTTTCAAAGTTATTTAACATCCTAAAGCTTTCCTAAGCATGTGTCACACCTTCTTTTTCTTACTACACTCCCGGAAGAGTATAATAAACGGAGTTTTTTCCAATTAAAGGACAATCGAAACGGGATTCGTTTATTAAGAGATTCAGAGTCACCATTTGGGAGATTTATGGTGTCCCGAGTCACCGGTTTGAATCCCGAATCAAGGAAAGGGTTTGACTCTGTATTACAGTCGCGAACCAGATATCCGAGTACGGAATTCTGTAACCCGGGAGAAGGGGTTAGGCATTCCCGAGTTCCGTGGTTCTAGCACGGTCGCTCAACTGCTATATTTAGTTAAAATCTACTTTTTATACATGTTAAAACCTACAGTGCAATTTTAGAATTATTTACTGCTTTTACTTAATTATTAAGAAAGTGAACGTCGTTTAAGAACGTATTTTCGGATCACATCACATGAAATGCACCCGGATCCTCGACACATTCTTATTCAATATTTTGGGATTTGGATTTGGGTTGCATGAAATGTACACCCGTATTTAAGAAGATAAAATTATTAAAAGTGTGCCTAAAGTGGCTAACGTGTTATTATCTTTGCGGGAGGCCGTGAAATTTACTAAACGGCATGCCCCGAATTCTAAGTATTTTGAAATAAGCATTTGATGAGGGACCCGCAATTTATATGTTTTGTTCGGCGAGGCTTGTCTCATTTTGTATTTAAAAGCCTTCCTAGAGCAAACTACAATTTTCTATTTAAACTTGTCTCTGAAGAATCCTAGTTACTTAATATTATAAAATTCAGGCTTCAAGTTCAAGTCCGGATTCAAACAAAAGGGATAGACCTCTTAATTTGAACCCGCTACTTAACTCGAGAAACCAATTTTACAAATTAGTCTAAATGAACTTAATAGAATTCTAGCCTCCAGCACGTTTGGGCTTCGAAACTAATTCAGCCAAGCTCATGAAGAGTTGTCCGAACGTGGGCCTTACACAAACCATTCTGGGCCTCCAATGCGATTTAAAGGCAGACCGTTAAATTTGGCTAAAAAATGAGCCCAAGTCCAATATGAGATTGGGTCTTAAAATACTAGTATTGAGATCATGTCTAGACTTAACCATTTATTCAAATCAAAACATGCCAACATTAAATCCAGTTTTAGGTATATTTAGCTCATATGTAAATTGATAACCTCACACACATATTCTGGCAATTTCAACAGTTAATTCACTCGACACATGTTAAGGATTGTATTCATGGATTAAACATGGTAATAAACAACTGAAAATGACTAATGCTAACAGATATAATCAATTATTATAAGCACATGTACTGCTTCCAAATTCCAATCACACAGCTACGTTCTAAAACTTGTGATTTCACGTTAACACTCTACTTTGGACCTGACACACTATTTCTGAACCTCTCGCTTTAAATTAACACATAGGTACTAAACCTCGAATTTAATTAGAAATGGATCTAACTCTACTAAACTCGATATTTATATGATCATGGAAGGATCTAAAATCAATTTCATGGTCTCATGCAATCCGAGACAGTCCGGTTTTCAATTACCAGTGAAGATCTATAACCTCAAATCTAGTTTCAAGCTCAAAGCATTTTTCCACAAAAGCAAAACCAAATTAAAACCAGGACATTAGGCTGTTCTATACTAAAGTCGTTACTAGATGAATAATCATTGGTTTAATAGTCCCAAACAGCCCTAAACAATCCAAGTTATACAATCCAAAGTTATGTACAACAAATCAAAATTAAACTACACTAGGCAATTATATCTAGCATCTACTTAACTATTGATACCTGATAGTCCAAACAAGCATGATTCAGGGAGTAAATGATCGAGCACTTTTATTTCATTTCTACCTCAGAGCTACATCAATGTAGATTCGGGTGTATAACTGGAATTGAATGAACAAAGGAAACAAGAGGGAATCAGGAGCAATTTTGATTAACCAAGAGCAAACAGCATGTCACAACAGCTCGAAATCAGTCTCAAACCCAGGATTAATAGGCAAATGAATTCCAGCAATCCATACAACCAGCAAACACACCAAAATTTGACTCAAACAACCCAAATTCAACTCAAAAATTGAAGCCATGCCACTTTTGAAGTTTCAATAATTAAGAATCAAGCTGAGAACGAGAATCAATGCCTAAAACAAAATTAACCTAGAAAACTTGAAGAAGCAGTGCTTTTGGGATTTTCTGCTATATTTTTGTGTTTTTTGGATGAAAATAAGATCTAAGAGAAGTTTGTGAATTTGAAATTCAAATTTGAGCTGATGAAGACTTGTGAGGGTGGGGGAAATTTTCAGAGCTTCAAAAACTTGTTTTGAAAGCAGGGAGGTGTGCCTTTTATAGGCAGAAAATAGAATGGAAGCTTATAGATGGCACTATCCATTTTCTCCCTCTTTTTATTTTAGATTTTGTTCAATAATCCCTAATTTACTGACTTGTTGCTCAAGTTACTACACTAAAGTTGTTGAAATGTAAACTAAGGCCCCATTCTAGAATGGTCTAGGGAGTTCTAGCTTAGCCTACATCATTATTCTTACTTACTACCCTTCATTGAATCTAAATTTTATTATCTAAACCCCAATCCTTTTACCCTAGTTGGAAATGACCATGGTCAATTAAAAAAGGCTGGAACAGTCAGTTAAACCCAACAAATCCTAAAATTGAATAAAAAATCCTATGTTGAACTGGATTTAAATCTAATTATTATGCATTATTAAAAAAAATAGTAAACAATTAATTGAAACAATTCAAAACAAGGTAAAATGCCCTATGGAAACAGTAATATTCTAATAAACATGTGATCAATCAAATTACACTGAACTTATTTCAAACCTAAATTAAACCTCAACCGATCAAATTGAAACACTTAAGCACACTGGTCATGAATTAAACTAATTCCAAGAACACTAAAAATATGACAACAAATCAGGTTTAACTAAACTAATTAATAAAAGGTGAAAAAAAAAACAAAGATCAAGGACTAAACAGAATATTTCAGCAAAAATCTATCAAAACCAAAACTAGACTAAAATTCGCAACACAGAATCCTCAAACAAAAATGAACAATATAATTAAACAGGAAGTAGAAACTCACAGATTTTGAACTCCACATTGTCACACCTCCTTTTTCCGCTACTACTACACCCGTGAGGGCGTAATAAAGGAGTTTTTTCACTTAAAGGACAATCGGAACGGAATTTAATTATTAAGATTTTAGAGTCCCCACTTGGGAGATTAATGGTGTCCCAAGTCACCAGTTGGATCCCGAACCGAGGATATTATGACTCTGTTTACAGTCCGCGAATCAGAAATTCGAGTAAGGAATTCTGTTAACCCGGGAGAAGGTGTTAGGCATTCTCGAATTTCGTGGTTCTAGCACGGTCGCTCAACTGTTATATTTGATTTTATCTGATTTCAAAAATATGTTATTACTTATGTGCCTTTTATTAGTAACCCGCTTTTATTATATATTTATTTTTAATAAGAATTGCAACGTCGCAAAAATGTATCTTGAACCATGTCGCACCAGTGCACCCGTAGCTTTTGATACATTTCGACTTCGTTGAGATTTAGATTTGGGTCACATAAATGTATACCCGAGTTTAGGAAGGTAATTTATTAAAACACGCGCCTAAAGAAACTACGTGTTTATTATCTTTTGGGAGGACCGTGAAATTCGCTAAACGGTTCATTTCGAAATCTAAGTATTTTTCAATAAAATTTATCGAGGGCCCTGCAATTTTTGTATTCCATTGGGCGAGGCTCGTCTCATTTTATTTTAACAAAGGACAAATTTAAAAGAATCTAAAATTCCCTATTTTTGTTTTGTTTCTAAAAACTTACTTAATCAAATTGTTTCCGTTTGTTTTGGGCTTCAGCAGGTGCACAAGAACAATATGGGCCAACCACTCAAAGGGAGGCCCCACTCTCACCGTATCACAAATTGAACAGGCATTCCAGGATCAAACCTGGATGAGAGTATCAACCACTCTCAAATGCCTCTCGCCGGATTCTGAATTAATAGCAACAAATGATATTATAGAGATTCGATTTAGAAAAAATGGAACCAACTTGTCCAGCTCAAACAATTCCATTCAAAAACCTTTAAACAGGCACGACAAGTTATTGTGTGATTTTAGTCCCATTTTCCAACAACAATTAGCAATCAAATATGATCATTGATTTCATGTACATTTGCTGGCCTTAAATCCTATTGAAATGAACAGAGAAGAACGTGAATATATTAGCAACTCCCTAAGCATCTGTTAACTACTATTGCAATACCAAACTCATGCAAACTTGGAGTCATTCACAACATGTCCACAGTCCACAAGTAAATATAATAATCCAACATAGTTCTTAGCTTAAGCACAATTAATTGACACTCAACCGTATTAACCAGTACATCTGTTGTCTATAGGCTATTAGTACGTAACAGTTTAACAAGCAAATCTCAGGATCAAAACAAGTGAAAATTTCATTCCATTTTTTAGCTTGAAATTACAGCAGGATTTTGATTGTGTACCTGAGATCAGAAATTCAGAAGAAGAAACAATCAGTCAGCAATCAACAGCAGTGATGAACAGCAGTGGTTCAATACTCAAAATAGCCCAGGAATAGAGTGAGTAACTCAGGAATGTTTAAATTAATCAAAATGTAACAGATCCCCTTCAACCCAGCATTAATCCCAACCAGAAATGCATACAGATGAACCAGTAACCAACAGCAACACCTTAGACTGGACTAAATCTAACAATTCTAATTTGAAATCAACTAAAAGTGAATCAACAACTTCGAAATAGATTCAACGACCAACAGAAGTGGAAACGAGTGTATAGAACTTAAATTTCAACTAGAAAGGCAATGAAACAGTGCATTGTTTTGAATTTTCTACTTCTTTTTTTTTGGTTTTTCTATATAAAACTAAAATCTAAAGGAATTTTTTTTAGTTTTCTATGACTGGAAATCCGAGAAATGCAGATCTGTGAGATGTTTTTTGGGAGGGATTGGATGGCTGAAAACCTCTGATTTTTTTTTCCAGGGGTTTCTAACTTTTTTGAGAGATTTTTTGGGGGAACTTTTGGAGGCTCCAAACTTCTTCTACAAGGCAAATGAATGCCTATTTATAGGCAAACTTAGGGTGCAACTTCATATTTTCAATTTACTCTTTAGTCCCTATTTTTATTTCTATTTTTTACCCCTTATTTTCTGACTTGTACTACAAGTAACTACCACTATTTTTGTGAGTTTCAGTTTAAAACCCCTTCTAGAAAGTCCTAGGGGGTTCTATTCTGATTT
Organism: Nicotiana glauca; assembly: GCA_026770625.1. Taxonomy (NCBI): domain Eukaryota; kingdom Viridiplantae; phylum Streptophyta; class Magnoliopsida; order Solanales; family Solanaceae; genus Nicotiana; species Nicotiana glauca. The sequence goes on from MU788358.1 coordinate 67,505, forward strand.
TCTATCTCTAAAATTCCTAAACTACCCTTGCATTGGTTATGAAATTATTAATTCTAATAAAACTACCCTTTACCCATGCCAAAACTACCCCGGAAACCCCCAGGAATTACCAACTTATACAAACTGATCATTTTTACCGTAAAAATCTAACTATAGTTAATCAGCTATAACCAATTCACAAACCTATTTTAAAATGAATAAAACTAGTCTTAAAACTACTAATAGTAATAATTCAATTACTAAAATGGACAATTGAAATTAAAGGAACAAAATCATATATAAACCAATATTTAGAACAAAATCAGAATTAACGAAAAATCAAAAATAAGAAATTCAACCAAATTCTATTTTCTTTTATAACAGGCATGCAATGAACAATTAACAACTAACAAACCCTAAATTAAAATCTAAATGAGCAAAGAAATAAAAAAAAAACCTAATTCGAAAAATTCAATTTAGATCTAACAAATAATCAAACAACTAAGAACTAACTAAACACCCAAAAACAGATTAATTCTTAAACTAAAATATCAATTATTGAAACCTATTTTTTATTTATTTAGAAGAAAACAGAAGAGAATTCAAGGAAAAGAAACTTACTGATGAAGCAAACTCCGGCCAGCCATTGATGTCTGAATCCTCCAAGATTCCTGACACGTAACATCCCTGATCGTGTGTTTTCAAAAGAAAACATATGATTACGGATATTACGGTCCGAAATCACAAAGATTTTGAATTTAGGGTTCTTGGCCGGAAAATTTAAAATTGATATTTTAGCATTTCCGGCCATATTCGAGGAAAGGAAATTATGGATTTGGGTTGAGGGAAGTCAGGGGAGTCGTTGGTGTGAATTTGGAGAGGTTTGGACAAGGTGGCGTCGTGGTCGGAAAACCTTCCGATGAAGATTCGAGGAGCTATGGTGTGATTTAAAAGAAACAGGTAACAGATTCATGATGAGGGAGAAAAGGGGATCTCGTGGTGTTATTTTGGAACGGTTTGGGAGGAGTGGCGTTCGCCGGCGGTGACTAGGGTTTCAGAGATTGGAGGTGTTTCAGTGATTTTTTGGAAAAACAGAGTATGGTACGAGAATGAGGGAGGGGAGGCGAGGTCGGGGTGTGATTTTGAGGGATTTTGGAGATGGGCCGCCGTCGCCGGCGGCGGGGATATAAGGGCGGATGGTAGGGTTTCTTGAGAGGCATGGGGGTGTGAAGAAGATGACTGAAATGGGGTGGGGGGTTCCGACAGATATATATTAATTGACTCACAGTTCAGGGCCGTTCGATTGATCATGATCGATGGCTCAGATGAAGCCGGCCCCAAACATGGTCGTTTTGGCTGAGCTGGGGACTCGACTGGGTTCCGACAGATATATATTAATTGACTCACAGTTCAGGGCCGTTCGATTGATCATGATCGATGGCTCAGATGAAGCCGGCCCCAAACATGGTCGTTTTGGCTGAGCTGGGGACTCGACTGGGTTCCGACAGATATATATTAATTGACTCACAGTTCAGGGCCGTTCGATTGATCATGATCGATGGCTCAGATGAAGCCGGCCCTAAACATGGTCGTTTTGGCTGAGCTGGGGACTGGACTGGGTGGTACTTCGGATTGGGCTGGGTCCGGTTGGGAAGGGTTATTTATTTGGGCTGGATACAACTAATTAAAATCGGCCCAATTAAGGCAGCCCCATCTCTTTTAATAGTTTCCTCTTCTTTTCTTTTCTTTTTCTTTATTTCATTTTGTATTTATATTTTCTGATTTTTATTAAAATGCAAAAATTAAACTCACAATCAAATTAACACCAAAAATTAAATTTCCTAATTAAAAGAGAAAATGCAAACTAATACCGATTTGAACTAAAAATGCAAAATGGACCTTTTTTGTTAGTTTTCTTTAAATTTTGTTCTAAAAAAATTGATACCTAACTAATACTAAAATGTGAAATTAAATTCCTAAATGCAAATGCATATTTTTGTATTTTTTTTATATGAATTATTATGCAACCAATTAACACAAAATTCAACAAAATTCATAAAAATTGTAAAATAATAAAGAAATCATTTTATTTGGAATTTTTGGGAATAATTTGCTTAGGGCGAAAATCACGTGCTCACAGCTGCCCCTCTTTGCCTGGAAACACGAAGAGTTTTCGTGCAAAGACAAGTGAGCGGAAATGAGCGATTTTCGCCCATTCGCATATTCCGTGTGAAGCATTCTTTGAAAGAGCTAACTGCACCCTGCTTCAGAGGTTGCCTACATATCATGGGCTGAACAGGAATCAGGTCAGTGTAGTTCGGGAATGTCTGGTAGCTGGGACTACCAGGAGCTGGGATTTCACCGCTGTTGTTGCTGCTACTGCTTGCTGACCTGCTTATTACACCGTGGTAAAACAAAAGAAGCTATCCTAAGCTACGATCTATGAATTACAAAAGATCCTATCTATTCCTTCAAACTTGCTCTTGTGTTGCCTTGAACTTGTATCTTGTATTCTTCCGATGGGATTCTTGTTGTTGTCTTGAATTGTGATTGGCAATGTTTTGCCATTCCTCCGAGTGATGCTTGACTGCTGCAATGCCCATTTTTCAGGTGGACTCCTAGTTGTTGATGCTTGAAAAGTATTCCCTTATTCTTCCAGGTGGGCTCCTACTTGCGATGCTTGAAAAATATTCCCTTGTTCTTCAGGTGGGCTCCTGACGGCGACGCTTGAGAAGTATTCCCTTGTTCTCCAAGTGGGCTCCTGACTGCAACAAAAATGGACAAACAACGAAAATTTTCTATCCCCAGTTTGGTGACTGGGCACATCATGTTATCAAATATCAAAATTGAAAGCTTAAAATTTGGATTGTACTTCCCTTGTTCTCCAGGTGGGCGCCTGACTGCTGAAACTCGAAATGGATTCCCTTGTTCTCCAGGTGGGCTCCTGATTGCTGACTTTGAAAGTATTCCCTTGTTCTCCAGGTGGGCTCCTGCTTGCAACAAAATAGACAAACAAAGAAAACTTTTTCAGCCCCAGTTTGGTGGTTGGGTACAGCATTTTATCAAATATATTAAAAAAAAATTGAAAGCTAAAATTTGAATTGTACTTCCCTTGTTCTCCAGGTGGGCTCCTGCTTGATGATTTTGAAAAGTATTCCCTTGTTCTCCACGTGGGCTCCTGCTTGCAACAAATAAAGAAAAACTTTCTGCCCCAGTTTGGTGATGGGCACATCTGTTAGTGTTAATTGAATCGTGTTACCAAATATCACGAAGAATTTGAAAGCTAAATCCCATTATCCAAGAGGGTCCTGATAACTCCTATCAATTACAAACCTAAGTTATATCTTCTAAAGGTATTACTCCCACTACATTTGTTATCTAAGAGGTCTTAACTACTCCCTATTATCTAGGAGGGTCCTGACAACTTCTAATAAAAAACAGTTTTAACCTAAGGTATATCTACTGAAGGTACGACTTCCACTATATCTTGTTATCTAAACAGACCTTGAAACTACGTACCATTATCCAGGAGGGTCCTAAAAACTCCTAATTGAATCCTATCTTAAACATGCAAACTTTGAAACCAACTTATATTCCTTTTGGGGTACATTTATGCTAAATTATGCTACTCATGATTGTTTTGAGATTTAAACTAAGTCCCATTTTCCAGGAGGGTCCTGAGAACTTACCGTCAAACTTGTCTGGTGCCTGCCTTTCCTTGCGGTGGGTTTCCCCAAAATTTCTATCTGTGTTTCAATCAAAGAAAAATCTTGTTAGTTTAAATGTGGTGGTTGGTTTGTGGCCCTGAATTTTGAGGGAGATTTCTCCTTCACTTCCCATGATGACTGATTTCCACTTGAAGACCTTGCCTGTTTACTGACTAACCACTTTCTTTGCTGTCCTTGTCACATGAAATACCATTTCTTTGTTCAAACCCGCATCCCTTTATCTGTTGCATCACTCATGACCTGACATTTACCAAGCCCTTGTTTTTCACTTGAATCTCAAAGCAAGACAATTGCCACCCACTCATTGCGCATGTTGTTTTTTCTTGACTGAACCCACTAGCTCTGATCTTGGGGTCCATTGTTCTTTCACTTGCCATGATAACTGATTCCCAATCGAGGACTTTGCTTGTTTATTGACTAACCACTTTCTTTGTTACCCTTGTCATAGAAAATATCTCTGATCTGTTCACCACCCCCTCTATCTTTGTTGCATTATTCATGAATTGACGTGTACCGAGCCTTTGTATTTCAAATGAATCCCCAAAGCATGTCAATTGCCACCCACTCAAGGAGTATGTTGTTCTTTCTTGATTTAACCACTGGCCCTGACCTTGAGGTTTATTGCTCCTTCGCTAGCTTTGATTTCTTCTTGGAAGACCTTGATTGTCACTGGTTTACCACCCTTTGTCAATCCTATCACGGGAAATTCTTTTGATCTGTTCACCCTCGCCCTTCATCTATTGCGTTGTTCGTGAATTGACATGTACCAAGCCTTTGTATTTCACAAGGATCCCCAAAGCATGTTGACTGTTACCAACTCAGTGTGCTTGCTGTTCTTTCCTGACTTATGACGTTTTGATGTGTTCACCAGATCCTGTTTTTATGCAATTGGAAAGCTTGGTGGCAAATTTTGAAATCATTTCTCATTTGTTTTGAACAATAGACCCAGGAGGTGGGAGTAAAACAAGGTGGTAGGAATAGAGTAAAGGATAATGAAAAAGGACGATTCCTAACAAGAAACCTACAGAGTAGAGACCCATCGGATGTGGATACCGACTCTAGCGACCTTGACATGCACCTGCAGCCTACTCTGTTTAGCAAATCTGATGTTCAGCTCTTGTTGCACTTTTTCGCCGTGAAACTGGGCTTTAATGCTCCGCTTGCCCGATCTGGTTCACAATCCATAGTCGAATTGTGGTGCCCGTAGGGTTTTCACCATCAGGCCTCTCTCATTTTGATTTTTCTCTCAACTCACTGTCGCCTTATAGTGACCGTGAAAGTTTTCACCAATAAGACTCTCTCATTTTGATTTCTCTCATCTTTCATTGCCTTGAGGTATTCGTGGTGGAGTGTTTGCTTCTTGCACCGGAGTGTGGTCCCCTGACATGATTCACCTCTACTCGCTTGACTCGGCATTTCTTGAAGACTGATCAGAAGGTCTTTCTTTGGACCGTAATGCAGGTTTTTGGATAGGGTTACAAAGAAGGGTATCAAGGCTCAAAACAATTCAACACGGGTTCAAAATTACAACTTTTAGAATCAGATTTACAACAACCACAACTTCTGCCCCAGTTTCCTTCTTGGGGACTTTTGGATTTTTGTCTTGGTGTGACTGAACCTCAGAGAGAGGCTGCCTACGTACCCTTTCGGTATCAAGTCAAACGTAGTTCAGGCGACTGCTTTTGTTGTTGCGATCTTTCCTTATTCCACTTTTCTTTTTCTTTCTTTTCATTCTCTTTTCTTTTCTTTTCCTTTCTTTTCTCTTTTTGACTTTTCTTTTCTTTTCTCTTCTTTTCTTTTCTTTCTTTTTCTTTTCTCTTTTTGCTTTTCCTTTCTTTTTTCTTCTTTTCTTTTCT
>MU788366.1:6155-23222 GCA_026770625.1 Nicotiana glauca
GGAAATCCTAACACCTTCTCCCGGGTTAACAGAATTCCTTATCCGAATTTCTGGTTTGCGGACCATTAAATAGAGTCAAACCTTTCCTCGATTCGGGATTCAACCGGTGACTTGAGACACCATAAATCTCCCAAGTGGAGACTCTGAATTAAATAAATAAGTCCCGTTTTGATTGTCCTTTAATTTAAAAAACTCCCTTTATCACGCCCTTCGCGGGGTGCGGTAGCACCAAAAGGAGGTGTGACAACTACTATTCATACTCTCACTGCTCGAAATTCTTGATTTCTTGGATTAATTGCATATAATCTTCACAAATCTGGTAACATTTCATGCATTTATGATTGATTAATTTCATATTTTCATTTTATTTGCTTTCCAAGTAGTTTTTAGTTTCTTCTTTCTTCTCGTAACTTCTTCTTTTTCATTTAATTCTTAGCATAGGGTAGTATTTAATGCTTGGTTTGTGTACTTGATATGCCTAATCAATGGGTAAACTAAGTAGGGACAAAGTTGGTGGAAAATTTGAATGAGTTTCCAAAAAATTTGAAACCCTAACTTAGTGTCCGTGAAATTGACTCAGCACGGACCGTGGTCGCCTTAGCGCGGTCCGCAGTGCCCTGATGCAGTCCGCATTGTCTTTCTATGCGGACCGCGATGTTCATATGACTACAAACTTAATTGTTCCAGTACGACCGCATTGCACTTTTGCGCGGTCTGCACTGGCTCACCACAGCCGCGACCCCATTTTGTGCAATCTGCGGTGGGGAGATTCAGAAAGATAATATTCTGGGACTTTGCCCAGTGCGGACTGCGGTCGCCTTTGCGCGGTTCGCGGTGCCTCCAACACGGCCGCACTCCTATTTGTGGGGGCCGCAGTGCCATTTCTGTAACTAATCCTGCAACTTTTCATCTGCTTTCTGCAATTCCATTTCAATGCCTGTTTCAATGCCTGTGCTTAAACTAACAATGTTAGATGTGTTTGCTTGCAGACAATGGTTAAACAAAGAGGCGAAAAGGGATCACGACAAGCCGGGAGAGGTGGTTCCTCCCGTGGGGGAAAAGGAAAGAGAGTAGAAAAACTCACTCCCCAAACTCGGGAGAACATAAAAAAGACCCAAAAACTGATAAGAGGTGTAGATAAAGCTACTTCCCACTCCTCGGGGAATGAGTATGTGCCATCCAAGGACATCTCCTCAGACTCAGCCACAACTCACATAACCAACCCCTTCCAACTAACTGATACCCCACCAGCATCACCCACTATCAGGAGGCTGGTAAATGTAGTTTCTGACTAATCTGACGAGTCAGTAGCCGATAGTGGGAACGACTCCACCTCCCTCACAGCTTCATTATCTGGGGAGAGTACAAGCAGATATGAGGGTGGTGAGCCTCATATTGGGGGAATTGCCCGAATTAGGAAAGATGAAGAGTGGGAAGATAGATTTGTGAGCCAAGTGGCTTACCACAAATTTAGGGAGTGGTGGCCGGTGAGGCACTTGATACCAGAGAGGAGCTTCATTGACAATGACCTCTTACCCCACAACCCTAATATGCAGAGGGAGTTTAGAACTAGAGTAGGATGGGAGTGTTTCATGGAGAAGTGTATTGATGCAAATGAGAACACGGTGAGGGCACATCGTCAAGGGTACTAAGGTGACCAAGGTTAGGAACAAAAAGATGTTGTTTGACGGGAAATCTCTGAATGAGTATTTGGGGTTCAGGGAAGAAGATGAGTCTCTTTATCTGGCCAATTTAGAGATGGGTGAGGGAATCTGTCCATGGTTAGCCCAGTACTTGGCAGTCCCAGGCACTATACTAGAGTGGTTGCAAGCAGGGGCCAAAATATTCTGGAAGACCTTCAACTTTGAGGCTAGGGGGTGGTTGACTTTTGTATGCAGTCGACTTGACCCCACTACCCATGATCAGACTATTCCACTTCCCCGGGATGTGGTTTTTGCATCTATCATGGCGGGATATCCTATCAACGTGGGCAATGCTATGTCCTGCGTCAATTCTGCAGTAAGGCTTGAGCATGACCAGAATTATCCTTTTCCCAACACCCTCACTATGTATTTCCGGGACCTGGAGGTGGAGAAGAAGAGATATGATGTCAAAGCCAAACCTGTGGCTCCTTACTCTTGGTACAGTATGAAGGGCTCAAACAACCCCAAGGACAAGAGCTACAAGCCACCTGCCTTTGCCCCAACTGGCCAGTCTGAGGAGCCAGTTGCGGTAGAGCCTTCTACCAAGCCTTCCACCATGCCCGCTACCACTATAATTGATGACTTGCCTCCAGGACCTTCCTCTACTGCTGGTCCCTGTACTTCAGCTGGACCGAGTGTTCCATCTTCCCGGGCTCATCCTTTCACTACCCATCAGTTGAGCCAGACACTGTCCAGTTTGAACAACTAGATGTCAGTTGTAATATCCAAGTTGTCTACATTGTCTTCCACTATTGAGGCCCAGTCAGCACCTCAGACAGCTCAGATTCCTCAGTCCATTGAGAACACATTGAAGAAGCTCCTGGAGAACTAGGAAAAGATTATATAGACACATACTGCATTGTCTAAGGTGGTGGATTCACATGGCAAGGCTCTGAAGGAGCTTGCCAAGGAGCACAATAAAATGAGGAGATCACGGGCTTCGAAGGAGTCTGTGAAAGAGCTCAGGACAGATGTGGACAAGCTATTGGAAGACCAGATGCCTCTAGACTTGCTGTTCGGGGACCCAACCCCATCAACAACACTAGTAGCAGAGCCACAGGAGGAGCAGGCACCCAGGCTTCCAAGGAAGAAGAGGAAGCTCCCGAATACAGCTGATGCAGTTATTGAGTTGGCAGACCCATAAGAGGTCTCCTCCAGTTTGCCACATGATGCACCTGACATCCAAACGGTTCAGGAACAGGTCCCTGTCCCAGCAGCTGAGCAGCAGGAGACCGGGAACGAGTCTGAGGTTCCCACACATACAGAGGACCCGGGGACCACTGATGATCCCATGCAGAGGGAGCTCATATATCCTTTCTTGTGATTTTTTATGCTTATTTGATAATTGGCATTGGGGACAATGCCAAATTTTATTCGTGGGGGGTGCGCCCTACTTTTATCCATGGATGACTGTATATATAGATTGACGTAGTTTATCCTTTCTTTTGATTTTCTGATGGTATGTATATAACTTTACATTATTACATTCAGTTACTTTTATCGTACTTTTTATCTTCTTTTTGGTCTGTATATAAAGTTACATGATTGTATATATTCATCCTATGTTGTATATTGTAATCCCCTATTATAAATATTCATTCTATTTTCTATTTTCGTAAAAATAAATTCATTTTTAGCTTCATAGATAGGCTCGCAGCCTTTTGTTTTATTTTTGGTGCTTTCAATAAGCCCTTGGTTTTCTTAATGCCATGCTTCTTTCTAAGGGTGGAGTATTATGCGAACCGGGTGGCTCTTCCCGATGATGGATGGCGTGATAACCTTATTAAGGGTTTGAGTCCACTTTAGAATTTTCTTTTATTTTTTTAGTAGTTTATTGTTAAGGATACCTCAAGCATAGGTTCACTTGGGCCTAACACATTTGCCTTTGATCTCATGGTCAAAGACAAGTGGTTGTGTTTAGGATGCGGAAAGTAGTAACCTTGAGACTCTTGTGTTGACCAAACAAACATCATGTGGTCTTTCGGGACTATTGTGTTCTCAATCGTGTCTAAGGTTGTTGTGGGCCTCTAACTCTATATCTTTAGCGATCCTTGAGTGTGTGTGGTGAGAAATCGAATCTTGAGTCCGAGTTCCGAGCCAATGGTCTAGAACTTGCCCCGAATGTTTGTTGAGGAAAAAGTTTGAGTGAAATTCGACTTGAGAAGTGATTATCAGCTCTCCTTGATCCAAATGATTGTTTGAACAATTCCATAGCCTACCAATGAGATAATCCCTATCTAACCCCTTTTGAGCCTTAAACCTTCTTCTTTCAAGAAACAATTCTACAAGCCTATACCCATTCTAAATTCTACCCTCTCTTGGAACCCACATCTTCCCTTGAGTAATGGCAAATTCTAAGTTAGGGGGAGAGACAAGAAAGGAAACAAATGGGTAAAAGATACAAAAGAAAAAGAAAAGGAAGGCAATGTAAAAGAAAGAAAAGAAAAAGACAAAAAGAAAGATCAATGTGAACAAGAATAAAAAGGGATTCAAGGAAAACAAAAGTGAAAAAGGTGTGGAAAAAGTAGAAAAAGGAGAAATGTTTTGAATTGCATAAGAAAGAGTGACAATGTGTCTCTCTAACCCCTTGGAAGAGGTGAAATGATTCAATGCATCAATGGAATTGTGCCAAATGAATCAAAAGAAGTTCTTAAGGGAAGATTGAACCCACTTGAACAAAAACATATCCTACCCTTACCCAAAAGCCTTCACATTGACTCCACAAAAGCCCTATATGATCTTGAGTTGGGTGACGCTCGCATTAGTAGATACTTACATGAGGGTCAAGCATAAGGTACTTAGAGCCAGACTTGTGACATTTCCTTGAGAGAGACGAGTGAACTCCTATTAACATTGGTTTGTGTGCTTATACTCTAAAAGGTGAGGTTTGGTTAGGGAGAGTTGACGATGTATGAGTTTGGATTCCACAACGACTAAGGTAATTGAGAGAGTTCTTTGACGTAATGAGTCAATTCTTGATACTCTTGTGTCATACTTGATCCATAGTTTTCAAGTTTTAAATGTTATTAATGATCCATTTGTATTAAGGGCAATTGTTAGTCCCAATTGATGCTTGTTGAGGTTACTTTAGGTCAGCTGGAATTACTTGGATTTTCCTTTAAGGGGTGGACCTTATTTTGTTTGCTTGAGGACAAGCAAAGGTTTAAGTTTGGGGAAGTTGATAAGTCAGGATTTTAACATGTTTTATGCCCCTACTTGCCTATGCTTTGCTTATAAATTGCTACAAAATAGTCCCAAAATTCTCACAGGTTGTGCTTGATTGCGGGTTTGATCGACAAAGTGATGAAATGTCAAAGACCTGCTCAAAAAGGAGTGAAACCTGCTCAAGTATCAAAGACAAAGATATCTAAGAAAAAGAAAACCTAGTGCGGACCACGCAAAAATGAATGTGGCCGCCACTAGGAGGTTCAGAGAGTTGGTATAATCAAGCTAAAGGCTACTCGGTTGTGGTACGTTTTTTGTGGTCCGCGATTAGGCTCCGCATCCGTGCTACTCTTTTGTGAGGTCCACAGACATGAGGTTCAGAGAGGTTGACAAAGGGCAATTCCAAGCAATACGGTCCGTGGTCGTACTTGTGCGGACCGCGCCAACTCCCTCCGCGGCCACGGTACACTTCCACGCGGTCCGTGGTCCTCAAGTTCAGAGAAGCACAAATGTAAAGTCAAAGAGCCAGTGTGGCCGTGGTCCATTTTGTACGGCCCGCACTGACCCTGCAGGGGTATTTTTGTCCAATTTTCCATCCTAGTATAAATAGAACATTTTACCATTTTTAGGTAAGTTTTTGTATTGCAGAGATAGCTACGCTCGTGAGATTCAGTTTTGTAGCCACTTTTGGCACATTTGCTTTATATTTACGATAGATTCTTGTAGTTTCATTTAGCAATTAATTAATATGTTCAGTTCTTTATCTATTTCTTCATTTTCTTGTCCAAGCATGAGTAGCTAAACCTATTAGCTAGGGTTGTGGCTCAACCCTAGTGTGGGTAATTGATGGGTGTTGCCATCTAGGGTTAGATTGATTATGGGTGTTTGATATTTGGGTTGATCTTATGTTTTTAATTAAGAATTGGTGGTTGCAAACACTGATTCAAGCTTTGTGTTAGACTCTTCTTGAGAAAGAGAGTTTATGACCCAAAATTGACCCAACAAGGAATTGGGATGGACTCATGAGAAATGATAGTCCCAATTAGTGGGTTAAATCTTGAGAGAGTAATCACCCTACTTGAACCCTAGTTGGTTGATCTAATTGGCCTACGCAATTGGTCTCGAGAGAGTCAATTGGGCAAAATCACTCTCTCTACCAAGAGGTGTGAGAGTGGGTACAATTGTGCAACGGTTATAGCATAAGCCCCAAATATGTCAGTCTATCCTTAGTAACATCTACCCGTCAATTAGCCACCTAGGTAGTGTCACGACCCTAGTGCCTTTCTTCCCATTAAATACAACTTTAGCAATCATCTTGTAGCTTAACTTAGTTTCAAATTTAGTAGTTTGATAATAGTAATTTGTAGTTTAAAAATCCAAAAATGAAAAGAAGATAATCTAAGAGAATACACACAACTCTATCCTAAGTAGATACCCTAATTCCTTTCTAGATCCCTGAGGATTCGATCCCGACCCTCATATCGGGTAAAAGCTATTGTGACCTTCTTCTCCTACTCTTTAGTAGCGGGTAGTTGGCTGCGATCAGAACTTCGTACTCAAGTAATACATGGCTTGCTTTTTTCTTTCTGTCTCATCATGTTGTCCCAAAACACAGCCGAAAGCCCCATCTAGTACGTACAAATAGAGTAGCAAAGGTCTCCCAGGTTCCGGTCGGACTAGGACTGGTGGCGCAGATAGGTATTCCTTGATTTTGCCAAAAGCCATTTGACAGTCTTCAGTCCAACTGCTTTCAGCATCCTTTTTTAGCATTTTGAACATTGGTACACATATTACTGTGGACTGTGCTATGAAGCGGCTGATGTAATTGAGACGTCCTATGAAGCTCATCACGTCCTTCTTGCTCTTTGGTGGTGGTAACTCTTCGATAGATTTAACTTTTGACGGGTCTAACTCGATTCCTCGGTGGTTGATGATGAATACCAATAATTTTTCTATAGGAACCCAGAATGCACATTTTGTAGGGTTCAATTTTAAATTGTACCTTCGTAGCCTATCAAAGAACTTCCTCAAGTCTGCTATGTGATATGTGGCCTTCTTGGATTTTATGATGACGTCGTCAACATATACCTCTATTTCCTTATGTATCATATCATGAAAGATGGTCATCATGGCTCTCATATAGGTGGCCCTAGCATTCTTTAGACCGAATGGCATCATTTTATAGCAGTACACTCCCACGGTGTAATGAAGGTTATTTTCTCTACATTTTCTTCGTCCATCAATCTTATGATAACCCGCAAAGCAATCTACAAAGGATTCGAGTTCATGCTTGGCACAATTTTAAATCACAATGTGTATGTTTGGCAGTGGGAAATCGTTCTTGGGACTTGCTACATTTAAATCCCGATAGTCAATACACACCCTGACTTTCCCATCTATCTTCGGAACCGGTACGATGTTGTTTAACCAGGTTAGGTACTCAACTACTCTGAAGACTTTGGCTTTGATCTGCTTAGTAACTTCTTCCTTGATTTTTAGGCTCATGTCTGCTTTGAATTTTATGAGTTTCTACTTCATCGGTGGACACATTGGATTGGTAGGCAACTTAGAATGTGCTCAGGCCAGTCATGTCATCATATGATCATGCAAAAATATTCTCGTATTCTTTCAGGAAACGAGTGTACTCTTTCTTTTTTGACGCTGATAGGTGAATGCTTATGCGAGTTTCTTTGATGATTTCGAAATCTCCCAAATTGATTCCCTCGGTTTCGTCTAGGTTGGACATACGTTTGTTCTCAAAATTCTCGACTTCTATGATAACTTTCGTAGGTATTTCATCTTCTTCTTCCGAGTCACTATATTTATGTCACGTATCTCATTATATGTCACGATCGTTAGTTCATCAAGGTAAGAAATATTAATGTTGTAGAAGAAATATATGAAAGATAATAATGATAAAACATCAAATTATTTGATAAATGCTGAAATGTTAAACAAAATATCGTCTAAATGACTTCAAAATAATATTTCTCTCAACGAAATACTGAGCGGAAGATATCTTAAAAACTAAACGCCCAAAAAAGACTTGTTTTTTCAAATAACATTAGTATCCATGCTACCCCGGGACTCGTCTAGCCCTAGATGGTATGGCGGTCCAGTTTCTAAGAAATGCCCCCCTCTCCCTTATCTGAATGATAAGGCCTTCTTTCTCATCCTCCTCAACTATCACATTGCAATACATATCCTCGTCTTCTAGAAATAGGTTCCTCAGCCTAGCCAAAGCTTCCTCCTCTGCAGATCTCCATATTGTGTCAGCCTGGTGAAAGGTCTGATTCAGATGCGACACTGGCTGCTCGAGAGTGTAATAGGAACCATGCCACGGGGGCGAACAATCATCATATTTTTGCCATGTATACTTATATCCGAGATCGATAGTTGTGCCTTGACATTAAATTGTATCGGTTTGGTAATGCCCTGGAGTTTCTTCCCAAAACCCTTGCCGGGTTCATACCCTGGCCATGCCTGTATTCTTTTTATTTTGCTACTCCACCATTTATCTTTATTAATTGCATGGACATGCTCGATGCAGTGATAAGTTCTCCACCCAGCTTTCTTCTATTCTCAACAACCCGGGCATTTTGATTGGTGTAAATGGGATTACTTCCATCTCCATGAATGATTACCTCTTAATGGTTCCATTCGAACTTCATAGCCTGGCGTAGTGTAGAAGCCATAACTCTAGCAGCATGTATCCAAGGTCGTCCCAGTAAAAGATTGTACGTAACAGATATGTCTAATACTTGAAAGTCAACATCGAACCAAGTCAGTCCCATCTACAAACAAAGGTTAATTTCCCCAATGTTTTCCTTTGATACCTATCAAATGCCTTCACTTTTATACTCCCTACCCATCTCATGGAAATCTTTACCCAACCTTTTCAGAGTAGTAAATGGACAAATGTTGAGGCTCGAACCCCCATCTATTAAGACTCTGGCGATGAATTTGTCCTCAAAGGGTACTGTGATGTGTAGTGCCCTATTGTGACTTAATCTTTCAGGTGGTAGTTCATCTTCGTGAAAGGTGATATTGTGTCTTTCCAGTACTTGCCCCACCATGTTGGCCATATCTCCACTAGTGATGTTGTTAGGCACATAAGCTTCATTCAACACCTTCATCAGAGCATTCCTATGCGCCTCGAAATTTCGTAGCAGCGGCAGGATGGATATCTGGGTGGGAGTCTTGTTCATATGATCAAAGAAAGAGTATTCTCTTGCCTTTACTTTCCTCCAGAGATCATCTAGACCAGTTTTAATAATGGGTTGTTTGGTAGCAGCTTCCTTGCTTGTTCCTTCCAAATTTAGGTGTATAGATCCTTCCAATTCTGGTTATCCCCTGTGTAGCACCAGATTCTTCTATCTTCGCTTTTCCTTTTCTCCTAGCTTTGGCAACGTAGTCCCAGGGTATGGCATTGGACTTGAAAGGTGGTGTGGATTCTACATGACAGTGAAGGTTGTGGATACTTCTACTTCAAATGGAGTAGGTGTAGTCACATGTGTTGTTACTCCAATTTCAAATGGGACTGATGCGGCTACTTCAACTTCGACCGGTAGTTGTATGTACTAAAATAGGAGTGAGTGTGACTGCAGGTTTAGGGTTATCACCTTCCCGAATAAGCCCAATCGACCCTACAGGATCCCATTCTTCATCAGTTTCTGTCACACCTCCTTTTTCACTACCCGAGCAGGATATAAAGAAGTTTTTCAATAAAAAAGTGACATAAATTAAAATGGAATTATTTTATTTATTTCAGAGTCGCCACTTGGGATATTTATTATGATGTCCTAAGTCACCGATTTATTTTAAATTTCAGATCGAGGAAAATTAACTTTTATCTTAAAAGTCTGTGAAACCGGAAAACTAGGTAAGGAATTTTGTTAACCCGAAAGAAGGTGTTAGGCATTCCCATGTTTTGTGGTTCTAGCACGATTGCTTTAACTATTATTAATTGGCCTAATTATCTGATTAATTACGTGTTTTAAACTTATTATTTATTTTTAACTTTCTAAACGCTTTTAATTATTTTTACCTACTTTTAGGATTTATGAAATTATTTCTTGAACAAGTCATGATTGGGGTATATTTGTCGTTTTAGAACACACCGCAAACCACGCTACATGTAATTCACCTGCGATTCATGACATATTTTATTTTATTATTGTACAAAGTTTTTACGATTGGGTCACATGAAATGCACACCCGATTTTGGGGATTAGGTATCATAACTATGTCAAGAGAGTCGTACCCAATGTCATGATGATTTAATTTTAACGCCTAAAGCATGCTACAAATCTGTAGTTTTTTTTAAAACTTATCGTAATGGTTGTAAGCATCTAAAAGTGCTTAATGATAAATTTACCAACTAATTTGAGGAAAATATTACTTAATGATAACCAGCCCAAGGTATAAGAGGAAGCAGCCCAATTGGGCTAAATAGCAAAAACTGACTTAGTCGCCGATCTTAAATAACTGAGCCTAAAACAACTTGTGTTCAATATCAATAAAAATTGCCTAATACATACATTTGCCCAAGGTTGGAATCCAGTTCATTTCAATGTGAAAATCAGAATATAATTCAAGTTTTGAAATTAATTACACTACACATAATTTACAATACATAAAAGAAATAAGTTTATGTTATAGTTCAAAAGGTAAGCCCATAGCTGGGGTCAAGCTATTGAGTTTAATGCCAAGGCCCAATGGTGTAGGCCCAGACTCGTTGGAGATTATTTTTTCCAATTGGGCTCATTTGCGTGTCTGGCCCAACCTGAATCGCAGAAGCAGAAGTCTAATTTTAACAACTAGCCCATAATGTTAACTATTGTGACATTACAAATTAAACTAATAAAGAATCATTGCTATAACAAATAATGTAAAGGCAATTTCACAATTAGAAAAATTTACATTGGAATACCTAGTACATGATTTACTACAATAACAATTAATTTTATTACATTAGAATTCTATGAGAAGAATACATCAACTAATTCTATAAAAGTGTTTGAGAAAATCGACAGCCTAGTGAACTTTTTCCCTTTTTGGATATCACTGACCCAACCAAGGCCTAATTCATCACCTGGAGCCACCAATTTCTGCGTAATAGTAACAGCCAAATTCCAACTTTTGGCTTTAGAAAAATATGTTGATTTTGCCAACTAGTGACCAAATCCACAAGTTATGGCCCATAAGCAAAGTGACCTCAAATAAAGCACTATATTGTTATCATGTGAGTAGAAGAAAAATGAAAGACAACTTCAACAATCAAAGTTCAGAATTAGTATAAGATTTTGACTTTAAAATTTTAGACTTGGCCATTTTCCAAAGAAGGAAGTACAAGTATTAGTAAACCATATAAAGTGCTCATGCTAGTTCATTTCCACACCTAAACTCAAATAGCAACAAATTAATAAGGTCTATGACTAATGTAATTAACCACTACATGAAACGACACTTACTCATCACATATAATTGCATCTTTGTTGATATTATGTCATTCCAAATAGGCAGTACATCAAGAGAGGTAAAATCAGTACCTTAACAATAACAAAAACCAGCAGTAAATTGATGAAATGCTGACTTAAACTTTAAAGAAGGAACATCAAACAAAACCAAAAAGCAACAGTAAGAAACCAACCCATAAACCAAAGAAACAGCCGTTAGACTTCAAAAATCAGGGCACTTAAAGAAAATCAACCTGGGGTTACAATCAGAAAACCAATTTTCTTAGCAAAAAGAAAGTTTGAGAAGTTCCTTCTTTGTATTCTGGAAATTTTTGTTGAAGATATACTGATGATGTTGTGTGTGTGTGAACGATTGAATGCATATTATTTATATATAATGCACAAAGATATCATAAAAATGGAATATTCTACCCTAATTTCTGAAATGTCAGATAGTGCAGCATCTTTGGACAGTTGTCTGTCCTTTTTCAGCCCAATTCTAGCATTTTTCATGCTGGAAATGGGGACAGATGTACAGATGCTAGAACCTTTTGATATTTACCTGATGTAAAACCCAATTTTAACCCTTCAATTCTGATTTTCAATTCTAACAAGTCCTGACCTAAAATCAGATTTCAAAATCATTTGTAGAACCTCTTAGAACAACATAGAAGATTCAGCATTGAACTTCCTAACATTGTTTCAAATGTCTTTATTTTTAATTCTGAAATTAGTTTTAAGCTTAAGGGCATCTAGGGGTTTAATCCAAACAATCTAAACCTAATTATAAATTAACAGGCTCACCTAATTAACCTTAAACAAAACTAAATTTAAACAACTAACACATCTAAATAGTAAACAAACAAGAACTAGAATGAAAAAGCAAAGAAACCTTAGAACTTAACCTACTCAGTTTGCAAGTTAAACAAATCAATCAACTAATCTTTCTAACAACTTATCATAAATAGACTAAGCAGCTCGTTAATCAACTTGAGTAAAATTATTCTCATTAACTTAAAAAAAGCACTGAACATAAAACAAACAAGCATAAGAGAGAAATAGACAGAAACATGGAGAAAAACAGAAAAATCATGATGTATATCAAAACCTAAAAGTTAACCCTAATTAACCTAACTTTATGCAATTGAAACTAAAATTCAAATACTTATGAAATTTAGTATGCTTCATAAACAAATGAAACAAGTAGACACCTAAGTCATGCAGGCTAAAAGAAGAAAGAAGATGATTGTGAAAGAAGAAAAGAGATAAACAAATGAAGAAAGGAAAAAGAACGGAAAAGAAATTATCAAAACTTGTTTTGAATTGAACCACTCATGAACTCGGACAAATTTTAGTGGGGTAAAATGAACTTGAACGACCATTAATTGATTGTTCTTAACAAGAACAGTTGACTAATGGAGGTCTTGGGTTCAACCGACCCATAAATTGAACGAAAATCAGAAGGGAAAAAACTAAAGTTTGGATTTTAGATCCAAGATTCGAGAATTTTCAGACATGTTTGAAGGCAAGTGTTGTGATATATGGAAATAGGAAGAGGAGGTGATAATATGGTGTTAATTTGAGGTGGTTTGGAGGTACTCCGCCGCAGTAAGGCAATTTCCAGGTGGCGGAGAGGGACGGAGCCACCGAGGGGTGAAAGGGTGGCTAGGGTTTCTCTGTGAGAGGGTATAGAGACATAAGTGAGAGGGATTTTAGAGTTTGGGGTGGGGTTTGGACAATTTTATATTTATAAATGGGCAGTTGCGAATCATTGGATCAAGGGGATCCAACGACTGGGATTAAAGGGAAGCTAAACTGTGTCGTTTGGATAAGTGGGGGTTTGGATCGGGTGGACTCAAATTGTGCTTGAGGTGCAAAGGGGTTAAAAGGGGTAATTGGGCCGCTAGATTTGGTCTCTGGGTGGCCCAAATTCGAAAAACAACCTTTTCTTTTTATTGTTTTTCCTTTTGTTTTGTTTTTCTTTAATTTTAAAACCCTAATAAAATTAATTAAATACTAAAATAAATTCTAAACTAATCTAACCTATAAAATCAAACTAATTATTTATTTATGATAATTATAAAATTAGTTAAACCTAAATTAATGAAGGAGAACTTACTAATCTAGCATTACAATCTAAAAAATGTAAAATGAATGATATTTTTTTGTGATTTTCATTTTAATAAAAAAATTAATTAACTAATTAATCCTAAAATATGAATACAAAAGCTAATATGCAATTCATGATATCTTTTGACATTTTTGGGCATTATTTCCTGATTTTAACAAAATTTAACGTGCACAAAAACTGTAAAAAATTAATAGAATCCTATAAAATTAAAAATAATTTAGAAAAAAAATCTATTTCTTTATCTTTGTAGGAGTATTTTTAATGGGCCAAAAATCACATGCTCATAGTTTCTATCACATTTACTCCTTCACACCTATGATTGGAGGGGATTGTTGCGGACACTTGGTGCAGCTTCCTTTTCTTGTATGACTTTGGTATCAATCAGGGTTTGAATATGGTCTTTCAGAGTGCAACATTCATCAATCGTATGCCCTTTCATGCCAGAATGATACACACATGTTTTATTCGGGTTGGCCCATTGGGAAGAGTTCTCCATGGGGATAGCAGGAATGATGGTGACATATCCGGCAGCCCTCAGTCTTTTGTATAGCCGGTCAATGGGTTCAGCAATAGGGGTGTATTGTCTAGGCGGCCTGCGATCAAAATTGGGTCTGGGTTTTTGATAGTTTTGACGGGTTGGAGGTGAATGGCAACAGGCTGGCTAGGTGTTATAAGTGTGATAGGCGGTAGCGGGTTAAGAATATCTAGGAGGTGAAGGATAGTATATGGGTGGAAGTGTGTGGTATGTGAGTGGAGATTTTGAACCTTGGGCCACCATCACTGCCCTTACTTCTTCCTTCTTTGATATACCCCCTGACTGTAATGCTTTGTTCGTAGCCTGAAATGCCTCAAAATTGGTTACCATCCAACGTTTGATCCCCTCTTCAATCCTTTCCCCGAGTTTGATAATGTCGGAGAACTTGTGATTTTCGATAACCATTAACCTTTCATAGCATTGTGGATCCTGGGCCCTGACGAAGAATTTGTTCATCTGCTCTTCCTGTAGTGCCGGCCTAACCTTTGCAGCTTCTGACCTCCATCGAGTAGCATACTCGCGGAAAGTCTCCGTTGGTTTCTTCTTGAGATTCTGTATGTAGAAGACATCCGGTGCGTTCTCTATGTTAAACCTGAATCGATCCATTTCTTGGGATTTTGACTTAATGTACCAAGATACAACATCTACATTGAGACTCCTCATGAACAGCTTCACGCGAATCCTTTCATCTTTCCCAACTCCCATGAGCTTATCATAGTATGTTCTCAAATGTACCTTCGGGTTACCCGTTCCGTCAAACATCTCGAACTTAGGAGGTTTGTAACCCTCCGGCAGTTCCACGTCTTGCTGAATGCATAGATCCTCAAAATTTAGACCTTCAATTCCTTTGCCTCCTTCAATACCCTGGACTCGGCTTTTGAGCTTCTTGAGCTCCTCTACCATGTTCATAATGATCAGGCCTTCCCAGCGCATTCTGGAGTGTATGAGATTGGATTAGTAGAGTGGGGTAAGGTTTTCATGTATATGGGATTTTTTTGATGGGCACCGGGGGTTGGAGTGTTGGGGTGATAATTAATTGAATTTTGCGGATTTGGGATAGCTTGTAGGGTATTCTGTGGAGTATGGCAAGTGGTTTGTGGGTATTGAGTAGGAAGATGTTGATGTTGAAGAGGAGTGTGTATTGGTGGAGGATTAGGATTTTGGGGAGGTGTCGCGTATTGATGGGGTGCGGGAGGATTTTGTGGATGTTGGTTTGGTGTGTTTTGAGGAGGTGCTGGGTTTTGAGCATTTTGTTGGTTAACCTCTGGGACTATAGGGTGAAGGAGAGGTTTGCCAAGTTGCGGACCTGCTCAAGTTCCCCTTGCAATTCTAGTATTTTCTGTTCCAACAATAGGACCAAATCATTATGGGCCGGAGTACTCCGACCATCTGAAGTTTCAACATTTTCCACGTGCACAGTATTTTCTTTCAGATACCACTCATATAATCCATCTTAGCCTTTCCCTTGTTTTTCGGATTACTTGGAGGAGGAGGTGGTGGAGGGCCTCTGGATTTGGTGTGATATGCTGACGATGCCAGTATGTGCGAGCCAACCTTAGGAGATGGGTATAATCAAAATAAAGAAAAGTGCAGAAAGGAAAATAAATCAGTAAGGATTCTGAAAAGCGTTTGCCGTATTTAAACGCATATTGCGGGAATGTAAATTCACGTCCTAATTTGGGGAACCTCATTGTGCCCGAGGTGAGCCTAGCAACAAGTAGATTTGGAGAGATTTAATGCCGATAAATGTCTCATTTCATTAATGTAATAAATAAGACGAGCCCAAAAATGACGATAAATAAATGAGTTACTAATGGCATCTACCTTATTACATTGGAATTTAAAACAACTTAAAACAGATAAACCTAATCTACTTGGTCTTAAAGGGACCTTCCCTATATTTGACCCTCTTGGCTCCGTCGATCAGATTCCTCAGGTCGTGCATGTCCAACAGCAAGTATGCCCTCACTAGGTGTCCTCCCTCGCTGCCCTCTACTTTCTGACAAATCTACGACTCTTTTCCTCATCTTTCCTTCCAGTTCCATTAGACCCTGCTTCAAATATTCCAACCTTTCTGTCGACTTTGTAGCCATTTCCCTCTATTTCTTAATTGACTCCATGCCTAACTTGTGTTGCTCCAAATGCCTGGTTTTGGACTCAAGGACTCCTTTGCGCAGCCTCTCATACTCCACTTGTGCTTCACCAATCGGGGTGGCAATGGGGCGGTGCGGTTGCGGGGCGGGGTGGGTTCAATTTTTAAATTTAAAAAAAATACGGGTGCGGGGCAGGTCGCGGGTGGGGATTTAATATTTTAAATAACTCCTTTTTCTCCATGTAATATTGTCAAATTTTTTTCCCCTACGTACTATCACAGTCTCCTCATTGTCATAGTCCAATAAATACTTTTAAAAATATGTTACTCCAATTATTTGTAATTTCTTTAAGCATTTTATACTCTGGCAGTTAGTTGTTAGCCATTATTTCACCTGTCCATCTCTTTCTTTCATAATCATTAAGACTAATCAATCATACCCTACTTTGATTATCACAAAGCCTCTAAGTCCAAACTAAATAATAGAAAAATTATGATATGGAAATTTTGTTAAGTATGAAAAATGGGCAAAGACACTTTTCGCCCGCGGCCAAAAATATTTTATATTCGGTAGCTGAAACAGTATATAAATTTTGTATATATTTTATATATAACATACATAAATAAATAAATAAATATATATAACAATACTAGCCTCGTGGGCCATTCTGGGCCTAAAAGCAGTCAACCCACGTTTGAAGCAGTGGGCCGACAGCCACCGAAATACTAATAAAAAAAGTATGACCAATTAGTAATTTCCAAAACATAAACACGTAAAAGTTTGACCTATATAGTAAAAAATCAGATTTAAGTCTAGCTTTCTAAAAAATAAAAGAAATTTTATTAAAAGCAAAAAAAAAAATTGCGGGTGCGGGGCGGGGTGGGTGAATGCGGGTGGAGTGCGGTGCGGGTTTAAATCCTCTGCGGGGCGGGGTGGGGCTGGTTTAAATTTTGCGGGTCCAGACAGAACCTGCCCCGCACCC
>MU788366.1:30888-52161 GCA_026770625.1 Nicotiana glauca
TAACAACAGTTATCAGTCCAGCATTCAGATGGCACCGTATGAGGCCTTATATAGTAGGAGGTATAGATCTCCGGTGGGTTGGTTTGAGCCGGGTGAGGCCAGGCTATTGGGCACAGAGATGGTTCAGGATGCAATGGAGAAGGTTAAGGTGATTCAGGATAGACTCCGTGCAGCCCAGTCCAGACAGAAGACTTACACGGACAAGATGGTTCGTGATTATGGTAGGTGAGCGGGTTCTGCTTCGGGTCTCGCCTATGAAGGGCGTCATGAGGTTTGGAAAGAAAGGGAAGCTGAGTCCGAGTTTTATTGGGCCTTTTGAGATCTTGAGGTGAGTTGGGGAGGTTGCTTATGAGATTGCCTAACATCCCAGCCTAGCCAGTGTTCATCCGGTATTTCATGTTTCGATGCTCCGGAGATATCACGGTGATCCGTCGCATGTGTTGGATTTCAGTTCAGTCCAGTTGGACAAGGATCTATCCTATGTTAAGGAGCCAGTGGCCATTTTGGACAGGTAGATCAGAAAGTTGAGGTCAAAGAACATTGCTTCAGTGAAGGTCCAGTGGCGGGGTCAGCCGGCCGAGGAGGCGACTTGGAAGACCGAGCAGAATATGCGCAACCAGTACCCTTATCTTTTTGCTACTTCAGGTATGTTCTCTATGCTCGTTCGAGGACGAACGAATGTTTAAGTGTGGGAGGATGTAACGACCCGGCGGGTCATTTTTGGATTTACGCCCCGATTCCCCATTAACTGCTTCCCCTAAGTTCTTTTATGCTATTTTGGTTTGCCGGGACGTTCGGTGTTAGGACTCGGAGCGTTTTGCGACACTTAGACCCTAAATGAGAGCTTAAGAGTGAAAAAATGGTCCGTATTCAGAACAGTGTAAAGACGACCTCGTAATGGAAATACGATGGTTCGGTTAGCTCCGTTAGGTAATTTCGGGGTTGGGAGAGTGTTTGGAATGTATTTTGGGGGTTCGTAGCTCATTTAGGCTTCAAATGCCGATGTTTGAATTTTTGAAGTTTCCGGTCCGATAGTGAGTTTTTTATCCGAGGGTCAGATTTGAATTCCGGAAGTTGCTGTAGCTACGTCATATCATTTGGGACGTGCGTGCAAACTTTCAGGTCATTTGGGCGAGGTTCGGTTAGAGTTTTGATTGAAAGCGTGTTTTGTTGGAATTTGAAGTTCTTAGGCTTGAATCTTTGATTTAATTAGATTTCCAGTGTTGTTTTAGGTGTTTTAAGGATTGGTACAAGTTTGAATGAGGTATTAGGTGGTATTGGTGCTTTTGGTTGAGGTCCCGATGGCTTCGGGATGATTTCGGGTGGTTAACAGGGGAAAATGTCTAAGTTTGCAGCAGCTTCTTTATTCTTTTGGTATTTTCACTTCTGCGGTTTGGGGACCGTAGAAGCAAGATTTGGTCTCCTCCTCAGGAACCGCAGAAGCGGTTGATTGACCACATACGCGGTACCGCAGAAGCGGTTATTTATTCGCAGAAGCGGAATCTGCCCTTTAATGAGAAGCCGCAAAAGCGGTTACTTTGCCGCTCTGCGGTCCCTTGTCCGCAAAAGCGGAAACAACTGTGCAGAAGTATCAATTTCGAGGGTTTAATTTCATAAGTTTGAAAATCGATTGAGAGCACGGGAGAAGGCGATTTTTAGCGGGTTTTGAAGAGAAAATCATTGGGTAACGTTTCTTTGATCCCTTTTCATTATATTTCATCATTATATATCTAAATACATCATTTGAATTCGAATTTAGGATAAAAAACTTGGTAATTTGGGGAAAAAGTTCATGGACCAAACTTTGGGGTTTTGAGGGGGCATTTGACCTCCGATTTGGGAGATTTTTATATGGTTAGACTCGTGAGAGTACGAGTGTTCTGAAAATGTGAAAATGATTCGATTTCGAGATGTTGGATGGAGGGGCATTTTGGTTATTTTACCTATTTTTGCACCCTAGCTTTAATTTCTATAGTGGAATCAGTTGTTTGCAATATTATTTACGATATGTAATTGACTTGAATAGATTTGGGCCATTTGGAGTCGGATACTCGTGGCAAAGGCACAGTTTCTAGTGATATTGAGTAGATTCGAGGCAAGTGGCTTGTCTAAACTTGTGTGGGGGACCTTTCCCCTTAGGATTTTTACTTGATATTTGAGGTGCCTTGTACGTGAGGTGACAAGCGCGCACTTGAGCAGTTTGTCAAAAATCCAGTTTTTAATTAAGTTAATGAACTTCAGTTTTCCTTTCTTAATTGTTGTACTTTACTTGAAATTATAATTTGTGCTAGATTAGGAAAAGCATGTTTAGCTGACTTAACTGCCTAATTGCTTAAGTTGTTTTGACTGTACCACGTGAAGCATGCTAGGCTAGTAAAGTCAGCTAAACATGTTTTTCCTAATCTACCACAAATTATAATTTCAAGTAAAGTACAACAATTAAGAAAGAAAAACTGAAGTTTATTAACTTAAGTAAAAATCGGATTTTCGACAATTGGCTCAAGTACGCGTTCGTCACCTCACGTACAAGGCACCTCAAATATCAAGTAAAAATCCTAAGGGGAAACGTCCCCCACACAAGGTTAGACAAGTCACTTACCTCGAACCGGCTCAATATCACTAGAAACCGTGCCTTTGCCATGAGTATCCGACTCCAAAATGGCCCAAATCTATTCAAGTCAACTACATATCGTAAATAATATTGCAAACAACTGATTCCACTATAGAAATTAAAGTTAGGGCACGAAAATAGGTAAAATGATCAAAATGCCCCTCTATCCAACATCTCAGAATTGAATAATTTTCACATTTTCAGAACCCTCGTACTCTCACGAGTCTAACCATATAAAAATCTCCCAAATCGGAGGTCAAATGCCCCCTCAAAACCCCAAAGTTTGGTCCATGAAATTTTTCCCCAAATTACCAAGTTTTTGATCCTAAATTCGAATTCAAATGATGTATTTAGCTATATAATTATGAAATATAATGAAAAGGGATCAAAGAAACGTTACCCAGTGATTTTCTCTTCAAAACCCACTAAAAATCGTCTTCTCCCGTGTTCTCAATCGATTTTCAAACTTATGAAATTAAACCCTCGAAATTGATATTTCTGCACAGTTGTTTCCGCTTCTGCGGACAAGGGACCGCTTTTGCGGTCCCGCTTAAGCGGCAAAGCAACCGCTTCTGCGGCTTCTCATTAAAGGGCAGATTCCATTTCTGCGGATAAATAACCACTTCTGCGATACTGCTTATGCGGTCAATCAACCGCTTCTGCGATTCCTGAGGGGGAGACCAAATCTCGCTTCTGCGGCTCCCAAACCGCAGAAGCAAAAATACTAGAAGAATAAAGACACCAGTTGCTGCAAACATAGAGATTTTCCCCCGTTAACCATCCGAAATCATCCTGAAGCCCCCGGGACCTCAACCAAAAGTACCAATACCACCTAATACCTCATTCAAACTTGTACCAATCCTTAAAACACCTAAAACAACACCGGAAATTCAATTAAATCAAAGATTCAAGCCTAAGAACTTCAAATTCCAACAAAACACACTTTCGATCAAAAACCTAACCGAACCTCGCCCGAATGACCTGAAATTTTGCACGCACGTCCCAAATGACATGACGGAGCTACAGCAACTTCCGAAATTCAAATCCAACCCTCGGATCAAAAATTCACTATCAGACCGGAAACTTCAAATATTCAAACTTCGGCATTTCAAGCCTAAATGAGCTACGAACCCCCAAAATACATTTCGAACATGCTCCCAACCCCGAAATCACCTAATGGAGCTAATGGAACCATCGGATTTCCATTCCAAGGTCTTCTTCACACTGTTCAGAATACAAACCATTTTTCAACTCTTAAGCTCTCATTTAGGGACTAAGTGTGCCAAAACGCTCTGACTCCTAACACCGAACGTCCCGACAAACCAAAATAGCAGAAAAGAACTTAGGTGAAGCAGTTAATGGGGAATCGGGGCTTAAATCGCAAAAACAACCGGTCGGGTCATTACACAAGTACGGGCTCACATTGACCTCCACACATAGACAACAAAAGCACGCAATTGAATCAGCAAACTTCGCTAACTTTGGAATCCTATAGGCAGGATATCTATGTGAGGAAAAACGGAGTATAAAGGCAGATTTATTAAGGCTAGCATTAAGACCTATTTTTTTGCCTACTAATTTTATTCAACATTAATTTGGGCACCTCGGGCAGTAATATGTCACAATTAAAGCCAAGAATTATTATTAAGTCCTACATATACGTTACCTAGGTGATTGACAATAGCGATTTAATTCAAAAGCGATCAACAGAATCCTATAGGCATGATTTCTATGAGCTTATTAATTACAGACCTATAGACATGGTTTCCGGGTGTAGCACTAATTTTAACTCGTAAATATTGATTTTTATTTCCTATAGGCATGCTTTCTAATTGACTTAAATCTTGTAGGCATGATTTCTAAATTTGAAATTGACTTTAGTCCTATAGGCATGATATCTATTGATGGATTGATTTAAACCCTATAGGCATGCTTTCTAAATTTGAAATTGACTTTAGTCCTCTAGGCATTATATCTATTAGGTGTGTACTGGTAGGATTTAAACAGATTGCCACAGAGGACAGTTAATTCAAACAACAAGATCCTATAGGCATGATTGCTAATGCACATTTGTTGAAACATGTATAGATCCTATGAATAAGATTTTAATGTACAGAATTGAACGAAAGTCCTATAAGCAGGATCTCTAGTATGCAAATATAAAATACAAAATCAAAATAATCATGAAATTCCTATAGGAAGGATTTCTAAACACAATATAATAGTCACATAATTAAATCGTATAAGCAGAATTTCTAGTATGCAAATGTAAAATAGAGAATCAAAATGATCATGAAAGTCCTATAGGCAGAATTTCTAAACACAGTATAATACTCACATAATTCAATAAGCATAATTAAATCCTATAGGTAGGAGTTATACCCATTTTTAATAAAAGATATAAGAAGAACCCCCCAGTTTTACTAAATATCCCCAAATCTGTTATTAAAGACCAGAATAGCCGAATAAATTATATAAGGGTATCACTTATGCTACAGGGAGCCTTCATAGGCCCAAATAAACCTGGGAACCAGGCCTTCCACATAACAGCTTTGAAGAATGGCAATGATTCATCCACAACACATTAGAACCAGGCTTCCAGTGTGTCAAAGTTTCCAAGGGCCTCAGAGACCCCGGGAAATGCTCACACCATAACCACACATTTAGAAAAGAGTTCATGAGAGATTGAAAAACCATCCCCCAGTGCTTCAGAGTTCAAAGGAGTCTCATGTGGACCCTAGGCGGTGCTCACACTAGGGTGGTTGAGAACCTAAGGGACTAAGAGTATATAAAAGAGAGAAGGGACAGGTTTTAAAAATAGTTGGATTTCAGAAGAAACAAGATTCAAAACATAGAGTTACAGGTAGAACTGCACCAAAGAAACATACAAAATTCATGCTTAAACACATATTTCAAATAAGTTGAAGTTTAGTTAAGCTAAATACTCATGGTAGAAACGATTAAACTGGTCATACAGATGAATTACACAGGCAGTGCATATGAGTTAAGCAACAAAATTTACTGATTACATGTCTAAAGTGTGCAAAGTTCAGAACAGGTAGAGGATTAACAAGTAATACATTAAACAAGTTAAACCTTAGGCTAACTCATGGGAGGATTCATATTATTCAAAACAAATTAGTCCTAAGTTAACAGTGTTACTAAATAGAATCACATAATCATTTGAAGGACAAAATCATGTTGAGAATTGAAACAGGCTAGTCAAGCAAAGCATAGAGAATGAAATTGCAAAGGTTGGGGCATACCAGTTAAGTAAGAAAGCAAGTAAGTATGCCACAACAATTTAGTTCCATAATAATTTTCTCTTGGCTTTCAGCCGGCCAAAACTAGTGACACTTAGTGCAAAAATAAGAACAAGAGAGAAGAAGAGAGTTTAAATTTTTAGTAGTGAGAATAGGAGAGTTCGAGTCTTTCTTAAAAGGGAATGGGAGAATGGTTTAAATAATACTCAAGTAGGTAGATAAATAAGGTAATGAATTAGTCTTACACAAATAAGGAATGGAAATAACTCTAAAATTAATCAAAGTCGGAGTTCAATCAATTAGCAGCATATAATCAGGCCAGTACCACTTAAATTAGGGAAAGTATTATACAGAATCACTCAGTATTCAAGTACCATATCAAATAAGGAAAGGAAATAATGAGAACGGGTAAATCAAACAAAATAAGGAAATACCAGTAGCAACAAGAAAGGAAAGACTGAAATCTCAGTAAAGATTTCAAAAACCCTAATTTGGGGTAAGTAAAACTAGCTTAAATAACCAAAAGGAAAACTATAATAAGGATGCACAGAGATGGAAATACTAAATATTAACACAGATTTAGTTCGTCTTTGAAAAATAAGAAACCCTAAATTTTAGGGTAGGTAAACTCAGTCAGAAGTAATAAAGAAATTATAAACATAGAGATAGAGATACTGAAACATTAAAGGAAAAATACTAAAACCAAAAAAAAATCATTTTAGATCTGGAAAGATATGAACCCTAGTTTTGGGTGAAACACTAAATCAGTCAGAATAAAAAAGAATAACATAGATTCGTACCAAATAAATATATATAAGAGTTTACTAAAGGAAACTCATAGCCAAATCAGTTTTACTTCAAGTAAAATAAAGGGTTTGAAATCCTAGATTTAAGTAAATCACATAATCGGTAAAAAAATCAACAGATCTATAAAAATAGAGCAAATATAGACGAAGAAAAATGCTTAAAATATAGACTTTGAACTAGATTTGGTTCAAACTATAGAGAATCTGAAATACTAATCTTTAGAGCTTAGCGAATCAAGAGAGATATGAGACCATTATTACAAATAACATGTTTGGACATGAGATTGTCTAAATTCAAAGGGCAAACACGGATTTAGACGAAACCAAATCGGAGTGCTTTCCATATTTAGGCAAGTACCTAAGTTATTTCCGAATCGGGTGCCAAACATGGGAAGAATCCTAGAATGGTAATGGAGTGATGGGAGAATCCCATTAGAACGAGGATTCTTGGGGTGTTTGGGTGAAACGACGACTTTAGGGTTTGACAGGGAGGGAGATGAGAGTGTTTAAGCGGGGGGTATAAAATAAATTAGGGTTAGGATATGATTAATTAAAAAAGGGGGAAGTAATTAGGAGCCTTTGATCTTTTGAGATCGACGGTTGGGATTTTCGAAGGGCTTGGGTCGGGGTTTTAAAATGGGTATGGATAAGGGTTGAACGGCTATATGTGGGTACTGGGTTGGACGGGTATTGGGTATTGGCTGGTTAGTGTATTGGACTTGGGTAATTGGGCTAGGCTAGGTCCGAATTTGATTAGAAAAATAGCTAGATTTTAAATAACCAAATAAATTAATAAAAAATTTACAAAAATAATTATTAAATAATAAAAAATATCATTTGTGCATGAAAATAATTTAATACAATTACTTAACATCATAAAAATATAGAAAGTCATTTTTATATAAATAATATAATTATACATACATACATACATACATATATATATATATATATATATATATATATATATATATATATATATATATATATATATATATATGGGCTATTATTACAAAATATGCAATTATAACCTTAAAAATAAAAATGTAACCATAAAAATGCAATTAAAATATTTAACCACTATATGGGCATAAATGATGAATTTAGATGATTAAATTATGATAAAAATAATATAAGGTATAATTATTGGATATTTGTATAATAAAAAATGCAGAAATAAATTGATTTAGAACCTTTAAAATTATAGAAAAAATTATAAAAGCGCTTGTTCATGTTTGTAAATCTAATAATAACGTATGTGCACTATTTCGAAAATATATATGTATATTTAAAATATATGAGGAAAAATTTGGGTATTAACATGGTCTATCGAGTGTTGTCGGAAAGAGCTCTAATCTAGTTAAAAACAAATGGAAGAGTCAATAAGAAGCCTAGCAACTCGAACGCAATCAAGAGATACTACATTTGAAGACAATAGAGTTAGGATTTAGTTGTAATAGAACTACGTTTGACCGGACTCCCCGCAGAGGGATATGTAAGCAACCCACGTGGGGTCTGGTTTTTCTCTCTCCCTTTTCTTTTGTAATAGAAAAACCAAATATCATCTTTTATGTACTCGGAACTGCGCCAAAACTTAATTTTCTTTGGAGGGAATACATAGGAAATCGCCATCGGATTCAGTCATCTTTTGTAACTGACCTATGTTCTAGCCTGATTCCATTTGGATATGAAGGTAGTCTGTTGTAATCGAACTACGTTTTGACCTGATTTTATTCGGATAAATAGATTGCCTAACTCATTATGGGTCATCATCTTCATCATATTTTTCTTTATCAATACCCATGAAATATGTTCACAACTGATTTCGTCTCGGATATGTAGGCAACTTGAAAGGGTTGGATCATAATCTTAGGAAAACCTTTGTAATGCATTAGTTTAGATTAGGACGAATCGGTAGCGAAAAAAATCCATGTCGTCAAAAGCATCTTGGAAGATCGACATTAGTAGGACAAAGTCATTCAATAACAACATTCACATTCGAGGAACTTCTGAAACGTGTTATAATTAGGAACAACGACATTTTCCATAAAACAAAAGATCTTTTTTAAAAATGTTTCTAAAGATATCATAATATGTTCCATCTAACAAACTTCACGACTTAACCTTATTAGGACCAAGGAAAAACTAGGACTACAGTCGACAAAAACCAACACTCCCCCCCCCCCCCCCCCCCCNGTGAGGACACACTGGGGAAATGACATATCCGCAACTCTCTCATGACTATCATCCCTTTCTTTGTTCAAATTTTTCCTTACATAACTAAAAACTAACTCTTAGATCCTTGCAAGTATCTCGGAACCAGGACACTAACATAGATGAAGCATATTGTATATAGCAAAAACGTTTGCTCAACTGAACGGACCATGTAGTAAATATCAAGCTGATAACCCCGCCTATCGGGAAATATTATATATAGTAAATCATCTGCTTAATCAATCGTCGACCCCTGTACAAATTCGAGATGTCGGCTTAACCAATTAAGGACCTGTATATAGCAAATCATTAGCTCAATCGATTCGAGCGCCCTGTACAAATCAAGCTATCAGCTTTGCCAGTCGAAGCCTTGTACATTTTAAATCGTTTGCATTGCCAATAGGAGCGACCCACACCGCCACTCTGCCACATCGGAGACCAGAATTGATAGTTGCAAACCTCGTCACTAATGTTCTCCCAAACGACGGCCACAATTTAATTTCGTAGTCAAGATTACCTCTTGGGCATGCTCCTTATTTTTTTATCTCGAGTCTTTTGAAATTTTGCTCATGCAGCTTACAGGCATTTAAAGACAAAAACTCCCATCGTGTGGAGATACTTTATATTTCAATGCAACTTCTCCCAGCAAGCGGAGATGCATTCTACATTGCAAGTCAACTACTCTCATCGTGGAGAGATACTCCCAACACGAGGAGACTTAATGCTCCGACAGCTGCGGAAAGGTAAATGGCCCAGCTAACAATTGTGTCCAAATTCAAGTATCCCATATTCCAATCCCAAATAACAGCTAACGGGTAGCCAGGCATTATCATTCCTGCATCATTTATAGCACATCTTGACATATTTCGCATTACAATATATGGGTATGTGTGTAATTCGTTTTTGTAGGAATAACTATAGCAGCATGGAACTCCTTCTAAGGATAAAACCAAGCTACAATTCTATGAGGAATGACAAACTCATAAGCGAGCCAAAGATCTGAGCTCAAACTCAAATCGATTAGTGGAACTCTAACTATTCAAATCTTTCAAAATAAACTGCAACTCAAAGCTATCATGGGTACCAAGTCTTCCGTCTCGAAGTATTGTCATAATATGATATTGGCACAATTCTTGCGAGCATCGCCTCCCCAAAATCTTTGCTCCAGAACTACATCAGGCCTGATCCTCGTTAAGCCCGAGGTATGTAAGCAATTGAAAGCCAGAATTCGGTCCCAACTCCCCAAAAATCCTCCCAAAGTTTTTCTTAACTCATAATCTTCCTTAATCCACATGCAATTTTTGCAATGTATGCCTAAAAGTCGAGACAAAATTGGCCTTGATTTAATTTTATTTTTGAAAACTCTTTTATTGTCTTCGGTCAAAAAGGGCAGCTGTTGACTGTCAATTTTGACTCTCCTTTTTAAAATTAATTTATTTACACTCAATAATTTGTAATGAATATTTTGAAAATATATTCAACCAATAATACCTTTTACAAACTTTATTAAGTATTAGTAGTTTTGAAGTTAATAATTTAGTATTATAATTACAAAATATATCACACTTGCTATTTTAAGATTATTAAAATAACTTTAACATGCGTCACATAGGCTTTATAATTAATTTAATAAATTGTTCCTTAACTTATAATTAATAATTTAAAATCAGTCTTGTAATATAGAAGACAAGATATTTTACAAATAATTAATTGCGATAATTAGTAGTATATTTGATAGCTTTAATTTCTACTACATTTTATTGAAAATAAAATAAGTTTATTTTAAATTAATTTAAAAGGGTTAAAAGGTTACAATTGCAATCTCTTAATTAAACATAAAGTGGCTACCATTTAAATTAATTTTGGCCCAAATAACCAAGCCCAATTCGGAATTGACCACTCCAAAAAACCCCACCAATCCACTTTAGAAATCCATGCCACTCCCTTTAAGCCAACTAGTCACGCCAAATCACCCGTCTCCAGCTCATACAAAACAAAAATAACTGATCTAGGACATCTATTCCTTAGTTCAACGGTCCATGATTTTGACTCCACCTTCTTTTTAATTTGAAGCACCCAGCACATTTAATAATAGTTGTTGGATCACAATCATCCAATGTCCACTGAAATTCCTCATAAAAATATTTAACCTAGAATTATCAAGACCGTCAATCTAAGAGATCAACTGTAACGACCCGGCCGGTCTTTTTTGAATTTACGCCCTGAGCCCTTATTAATTATTTTCCTAAGTTCATTTCTGCTATTTTTTTGCCGGAACGTTCGGTGTTAGGATTCGGAGTATTTTGGGATACTTAGTCCCTAAATGAGAGCTTAAGAGTTGAAAATGGTCCGTATTTGAAACAGTATGAAGACAACCTCGGAATGAAAATCTGATGGTTCTGTTAGCTCTGTTAGGTGATTTTGGGGTTGGGAGCGTGTTCGGAATGTATTTTGGAGGTTCGTAGCTCATTTAGGCTTGAAATGCCGAAGTTTGAATTTTTGAAGTTTTCGGTCCGATAGTGAATTTTTGACCCGGGGTCGGATTTGAATTTTGGAAGTTGTTGTAGCTCCGTCATATCATTTGGGATGTGCGTGCAAAATTTCAGGTCATTCGGGCGAGGTCCGGTTAGATTTTTTATCGAAAGCGTGTTTTGTTGGAATTTGAAGTTCTTAGGTTTGAATCTTTGATTTAATTGGATTTCCGATATTGTTTTAGGTGTTTTAAGGATTGGTACAAGTTTGAATGAGATATTAGGTGGCATTGGTACTTTTGGTTGAGGTCCCAGGGCTCTCGGGATGAATTCGGATGGCTAAACGGAGAAATTTTGGACTTATGAAGATTTTAGGCCTCATGCTTCTAGTATTTTTGCTTCTGCGGTTTTGGAGCCGCTTAAGCGGCTAGGAAGCCGCATAAGCGGAAGTGGGCATCTGTCCAGGAACCGCAGAAGCGGAGATTGCTCCGCTAAAGCGGACTCACTTCTGCGATGGGAAGACCGCATAAGCGATTGGTCGGGCTTTGAAGGAGACCGCAGAAGCGGTTAATTTTTCCGCAAAAGCGGGACCACAGAAGCGGTCCCTGGATCGCAGAAGTGAAAAATGGTCTAGACAGAATGTTTCAGTTTTGGAAATGGGTCTTTGTTCCCATTTCCCATTTTTAACGATTTGAAGCTCGGTTTGGGCGATTTTTGGACAGATTTTCTTAGAGAACAACGGGGTAAGTGTTCTTAACTCAATTTTTGTTGTATAACTCGAATCTATTACAAGTTTTGGTGTCTAATCTGAGAATTTTATTGAAAGGGGGTAGAAAACCCTCTTGGATAGAATCACTGATATGAAGGTCGAAATGATATGGGAATTTTGTAACTTCGGTATGGTTAGACTCATGAGAGTGCGAGGTTTCTGGAAATGTAAATTTTACCCGGTTCCGAGACGTGGGGCCTGAGGGGTATTTTGGTTATTTTACCTATTTTCGCACCCTAGCTTTAATTTTTATAGTGGAATCGGTTGTTTGCAATATTATTTACGATGTGTAATTTAATTGAATAGATTTGAGCCATTTGGAGTCGGATACTCGTGGCAAGAACGTGGTGTTGGATTTTGAGACGGTTCGAGGTAAGTGGCTTGTCTAACTTTGTGTGGGGGACCCTTCCCCTTAGGATTTGTTCTTGATATTTGATTGCCTTGTACGCGAGGTAACGAGTGCGTACTTGAGTCGATTGATGAAAAATCTGGTTTTACTTAAGTTGTTAATATTTAATTTTCTTTCTTAACTTCCTTATCTTACTTGAAGCTTATTACTTGCGCTATACTAGGAAAGAATGTATGACTGACATAATTTCCTAATTGCTTAAGTTGTTCAATTGTACTACGTGAAGCATGCTAGGCTAGTTCTATCTGCTACTCCATTTTTTATACTTACCCCTTGGTGTTTTTCTGGTTGTGATTGCACTTTTATTTTGGGACTACGGGACGGTATCCTGGGAGATCCCCTGCACTTTTATTTTGGGACTACGGGACGGTATCGCGGGAGATCCCCCTGCACTTTTTATTTGGGACTACAGGACGGTATCCCGGGAGATCCCCCTGCACTATTATTTTGGGACTACAGGATGGTATCCCGGGAGATCCCCTGCACATAATGATTGGACTACGGGACGGTATCCGGGGAGATTCTTTGATACTGGTATGAGAGTTAGACTACGGGATGGTATCCCAGGTGATCCATTGGACAGTTGAGGAGAGGGCTACTGGACGGTATCCTGGGAGACCCTCATTGGTACTTGAGATTGAGTTGTGGTTACCCTGTGTTTCTGCTTTATCCCGGTAGTTATCATTGTTTCGTTGAATTGCCTTACTACACTACTGCGTTTATTATTTGGTCAGGTTTCCACATTGTTAATTGTTGCTACTGTTATATTTTTGCCTCAGTAGGGCCCTGACCTTTCCTCGTCACTACCTAACCGAGGTTAGGCTTGGCACTTACTGAGTACCGCTGTGGTGTACTCATGCCCTTCCTGCGCATGTTTTTTATGTGCAGATCATACATGTACCTCTACTCAGGCGCACTATCCTTGAGGCGAGGAGACATACGGAGACTTCGAGGTATATCTGCAACGTCCGCAGACCGAAGATTCTTCTTCTTATTCTAGTTGTAGAGTTGTTATCCGATCATATTTTTGATGTAGTTATTCTGGAGGTTAGAGTGCTTATTGGAATTCTGTTAGCCTGTGTTTCCCGATAGTTTCCGGGTTTTGGGATTTGGTTGTAGACTGACTTTTGCATATTCTTAGAGTTTTACAGGCCGGGCGGTCTTATAATCAGTTCTTATTTTCCATATGTTCATTTTTAATTGGTTTTCCCGCAAATAATTATATCTTTTTTGCAATACTTGACTTACCTGGTCGGGGGACTAGGTGCCATCATGACATGTTCACGATCGGTGAACTAGAGTCGTGACAATTTGGTATCAGAGCTCAAGGTTCATAGGAGTCACGGGACACATGCCGGTTTATTAGAGTCTAGCTGATCGATACGGAGATGTCTGCATTTATCTACGAGAGGCTAAGTAACTGTTTAGGAAAGATCTTCAGTTCTTTTGAATTCCTTGTCGTGCGATATTTTGACATCAATTCTAAACTTCTATTTTCTATTCTCTCACAGATGGTGAGGACACATGCTACACGAGAGGACCAGGCACCCGCGCCCCCGTTGCCACCGTCAGAGGCCGGGGCCGGGGTAGAGGTCGAGGACGTGCACGAGGTGCAACCACAACACCCTTGCGATCTGCCGCTGAGGTACCACCAGTAGATCCAATTGGAGCCCAGACACCTGGTACACCTACCACAGCTACTACTACTCCAACGCTCCAGGAGACTCTAGCTCAGTTCATGAGTATGTACACTACCTTGGCTCAGGCGGGGTTGCTTCCCCTCGCTGCAGCCACATCCCAGGCCGGGGGAGGGGCCCAGACTCCTACAGCCCGCACTCCTAAGCAGAGAGTGCCGATGGATCAGGTCCCAGAGGTTATTCCTGTACCGCCTGCAGCACCAGCACAGCCCGGGGATGGGTCAGCTGTCTCCGAGGACGAGCAGCATAGGCTAGAGAGGTTCAATAAATATGATCCCCCAGTGTTTAGT
This sequence comes from Nicotiana glauca, assembly GCA_026770625.1. Lineage (NCBI taxonomy): Eukaryota > Viridiplantae > Streptophyta > Magnoliopsida > Solanales > Solanaceae > Nicotiana > Nicotiana glauca. Next base: position 45,419 of record MU788366.1, read on the forward strand.
GGCCTAGCATCAGATGATGCCTTGGGATTCTTGGAGGAGTATCATCGCATTCTTCGCACTATGAGCATAGTGGAGTCTAGTGGGGTTTCTTTCACCGCCTTTCAGCTTCGGGGAGCCGCCTATGATTGGTGGCGTACTTATGAGTTGGACAGTCCAGTCGAGTCTGCCTCACTGACTTCGACCCAGTTTTCAAACATGTTTATGAGGGAGTTTGTTCTCCAGAGCCTTAGGGATTCATGGCGCGTGGAGTCTGAGCATTTGCGCCAGGGTGTTGTGACAGTCTCAGAGTATGTCGTCCATTATGCCGGGTTGGCTAGACATGCACCGGCTTTGGTTGCCACAGTTCGGGAGAGAGTTCGAAGGATTATCGAGGGTCTTATTTCTCCCATCCGTTCCAGCATGGCTCGAGAGTTAGAGATGGATATTCCTTACCAATAGGTAGTGAGCATTGCTAGGAGGATTGAGGGTATGCTCGCCAGGGAGCGAGGGGAAAGGGAGGCCAAGAGGTCTCGAGAGTCGGGTCACTACTCCGGTGCCCGTACCCCATCAGCAGGTCGTTATGGTATGGGTTATTCTAGTTGCCCTGTACATTCAGCTTTGCCAGCAGCCGGCAGTACTCCAGCTCCACCTGCACCTCAGGAGCCTTATTATGCGCCTCCAGTTTCTAGGGCGCCTCCTGCGTGGGGTGCATCCAGAGGTCAGTCCAGCAGACCTAGCCCCAGTCAGTCACAACCACCACGTCCTCCCAGAGCTTGTTTCGAGTGTGGCGATACATGTCACATGGTTAGGGACTGCCCCAGACTTGGTAGGGGTTCATCTTCACAGACTGCTCAGCCACAGCGTGCTTCTCAAAGTTCTTAGGCTATGGTTCCAGCTCCCACTGCTGCTCCACCTGCCCAGCCAGCCAAGGGCAGAGGTCGGGGAGATAGGGGTCGCTCTCGTGAGAGGGGTCGGGCCAAATATTATTTCATTCCAGCTCGTACTGAGGCGGTTGCCTCCGATTCTGTCATCACAGGTATTATTCTGGTTTGTCACAGAGAGGCATCGATTCTATTGGATCCAGGATCTACTTATTCATATGTATCCTCTTATTTTGCTTGGAATTTGGGTGTGCCTCGGGATTCTTTGAGTGCCCCTATTTATGTTTCTACTCCTGTGGGAGATTCTCTTGTTGTGGACCGCATTTATCGATCATGTCTGGTTACTATTCGTGGTTTTGAGACCACAACAGATCTAATATTACTCGGTATGGTTGACTTTAATATTATTCTGGGCATGGACTGGTTGTCGCCCCATCATGCTATTCTTGATTATCATGCTAAGACCGTGACGCTGGCTATGCCAGGTGTTCCACGTATTGAGTGGAGTGGTACTTTAGATCATACTCCCAGCAGAGTTATCTCTTTCCTTAAAGCTCAACGTATGGTTGAGAAGGGGTGTGCCGCGTATTTAGCTTATGTGAGAGATGTCAGTGTTGACACCCTTTCTATTGATTCAGTCCCAGTGGTACGGGATTTCCTCGATGTGTTTCCAGCTGATCTTCCGGGCATGCCGCCCGATAGATATATCAATTTTGGCATTGATCTGTTGTCGGGCACTCAGCCCATTTCTATTCCTCCGTATCGCATGGCTCCTCCTGAGTTGAAGGATCAATTACAGGAATTGCTGAGTAAGGGTTTTATTCGGCCCAGTGTATCTCCATGGGGTGCTCCTGTCTTGTTTGTGAAGAAAAAGGATGGCTCTATGCGTATGTACATTGATTATCGCCAGTTGAACAATGTTACAGTGAAGAACCGATATCCTTTACCTCGTATTGATGATCTGTTTGACCAGCTTCAGGGCGTACAGGTGTTTTCCAAGATTGATTTGCGCTCAGGTTATCATCAGTTAAAGATTCGGGAGCCAGATATCCCAAAGACTGCCTTCAGGACTCGGTATGGTCATTACGAGTTCCTTGTTATGTTATTTGGGCTAACTAATGCCCCGACAGCTTTTATGCATTTGATGCACAGAGTATTCAGGCCATATCTTGACTCATTCGTGATTATTTTTATTGATGATATTCTAGTATATTCCCGGAGCCGGGAAGATCATGAGCAGCACCTGAGGACAGTGCTTCAGACTCTGAGAGAGAAGAAATTATATGCAAAGTTCTCAAAATGTGAGTCCTGGCTGAGTTCTGTGGCATTCTTAAGCCACATGATATTGAGTGAGGGCATTCGAGTGGATCCGAGGAAAGCAGAGGTCGTGCAGAGTTGGCCCAGGCCCTCCTCAGCTATAGAGATTCGTAGTTTTCTCGGCTTGGCGAGTTATTACCATCGCTTTGTGAAGAGGTTTTCGTCGATTGTGGCCCTTATGACTAGATTGACCCAAAAGGGTGCCCATTTCAGTGGACAGAGGAGTGTGAGGCGAGCTTCCAAAAGCTCAAGACAGCTTTAACTTCAGCCCCAATCTTGATGCTGCCTACCGGTTCAGGGTCCTATACAGTTTATTGTGATGCCTCACGGGTTGGACTTGGAGAGGTGTTGATGCAACACGGTAGGGTGATTGCCTACGCGTCCAGACAGTTAAAGGTACATGAAAAGAACTACCCTGTCCACGATCTTGAGTTAGCTGCTATTGTTCATGCCTTGAAGATTTGGCGTCATTATTTGTACAGGGTACCTTGTGAGATCTATACTGACCATCGGAGTTTGCAGTAATTTCTTAAGCAGAAGGACCTGAATATGCGTCAGAGGAGATGGTTATAGTTGTTAAAGGATTATGATATTACTATTCTTTATCACTCGAGCAAGGCCAATGTGGTTGCCGATGCCTTGAGTCGCCGAGCGGAGATTTTGGGTAGTTTGGCATATCTACCAGCCTCAAAGAGACCTATGGCGATGGATGTTCAGGATTTAGCCAGATAGTTCGTGAGATTGGACCTTTCAGAGCCCAGTCGGGTTCTAGCCTGCGTGGTTTCTCGGTCTTCCCTATTTGATCACATCAGGGAGCGACAGTATGATGACCCTCATTTGCTTGTCCTTCAGGACAGAGTTCGGCGTGGTGATGCCAGAGATGTTACCATCGGGGATGATGGAGTATTGAGGATGCAGGGCCAAATTTGTGTGCCCAATGTCGATGATCTTCGAGAGTTGATTCTAGCAGAGGCCCATAGCTCGCGGTATTCCATCCATCTGGGTGCCGCGAAGATGTATCAGGACTTGAGGCAGCGCTACTGCTGGAGGTAGATGAAGAAGGATATAGTTGACTATGTGTCTAGATGCCTCAACTGCCAGCAGGTGAAGTTTGAGCACCAGCGTCCGGGTGGGTTGCTTCAGCAGATTGAGATCCCAGAGTGGAAGTGGGAGCGTATCACCACGGACTTCATATCTGGACTCCCACGGACCGTAAAGAAGTTTGATTCTATTTGGGTCATTGTGGACCGGCTGACCAAGTCCGCTCATTTCATACCTGTGTACCACTTATTCTCGGAGCGGTTGGCGGAGATTTATATCAGGGAGATCGTCTGTTTGCATGGTATTCCAGTTTCTATCATCTCAGACAGAGGTACTTAGTTTACATCTCGGTTCTGGAGAGCCGTGTAGTAGGAGTTAGGCACTCGGGTGGAGTTGAGCACGACATTTCACCCCCAGACGGACGGACAGTCCAAGCGCACTATTCAAATTCTGGAGGATATGCTTCATACATGCGAGATTGAGTTTGGAGGGTTATGGGATCATATTCTGCCACTGGCGGAGTTTGCTTATAACAAAAGTTATCAGTCCAGCATTCAGATGGCACATTATGAGGCCTTATACGGTAGGAGGTGTAGATCACCGGTGGGTTGGTTTGAGCAGGGTGAGGCCAGGCTATTGGGCACAGAAATGGTTTAGGATGCAATGGAGAAGGTTAAGGTGATTCAGGATTGACTCCGTGCAACCCAGTTCAGACAGAAGAGTTACGCGGACAAGAAGGTCTGTGATGTTGCATATATTGTTGGTGAGTGGGTTCTGCTTCGGGTCTCGCCTATGAAGGGCATCATGAGGTTTGGGAAGAAAGGGAAGATGAGTCCGAGGTTTATTGGCCCTTTTGAGATCTTGAGGCGAGTTGGGGAGGTTGCTTATGAGCTTGCCTTACCTCCCAGTCTAGTCGGAGTTCATCTGGTATTTCATGTTTCGATGCTCCGGAGATATCACGGTGATCCGTCGCACATGTTGGATTTCAGTTCAGTCCAGTTGGACAAAGATCTATCCTATGTTGAAGAGCCAGTGGCCATTTTGGACAGGCAGATCAGGAAGTTGAGGTCAAAGAACATTGCTTCAGTGAAGGTCCAGTGGCGGGGTCAGCCAGCAGAGGAGGCGACTTGGGAGACCGAGCAGGATATGTGCAGCCAGTACCCTCATTTTTTTTGCTACTTCAGGTATGTTCTCTATGCTTGTTCGAGGACAAACGAATGTTTAAGTGTAGGAGGATGTAGTGACCCGGCCGGTCATTTTTGGAATTTACGCCTCGATCTCCCATTAATTATTTCCCCTAAGTTCATTTATGCTATTTTTTTTACCGGGACGTTCAGTGTAAGGATTCGAAGTGTTTTGGGACACTTAGTCCCTAAATGAGAGCTTAAGAGTTGAAAAATGGTCTGCATTCGGAACAGTGTGAAGACGACCTCGGAATGGAAATTTAATGATTCCGTTAGCTCCGTTAGGTGATTTTAGGGTTGGGAATGTGTTCGGAATGTATTTTGGAGGTTCGTAGCTCATTTAGGCTTGAAATGACGAAGTTTGAATTTTTGAAGTTTTCGGTCCGATAGTGAATTTTTGAACCGGGGGTCGGATTTGAATTTCGGAAGTTGCTATAGCTCCGTCATGTCATTTGGGATATGCGTGCGAAATTTCAGGTCATTCGAGTGAGGTCCGGTTAGATTTTTTATCAAAAGCATGTTTTGTTGGAATTTGAAGTTCTTAGGCTTGAATCTTTGATTTAATTGGATTTCCGGTGTTGTTTTAGGTGTTTTAAGGATTGGTACAAGTTTGAATGAGGTATTAGGTGATATTGGTACTTTTGGTTGAGGTCCCGGGGGTCTCGGGATGAATTCGGATGGCTAAATGGAGAATTTTTGGACTTATGAAGATTTTAGGCCTGCTGCTTCTGGTATTTTCGCTTTTGCGGTTTTGGAGCCGCTTAAGCGGTCAGGAAGCCGCATAAGCGAAAGTGGGTGTTTGACCAGGAACCGCAGAAGCGGATATTGCTCCGCTGAAGCGGACGTGCTTTGAAGGAGACCGCAGAAGCGGTTAATTTTTCCGCAAAAGCAGGACCGCAGAAGCGGTCCCTAGATCGCAGAAGTGGAAAATGGTCTGGACAGAATGTTTAAGTTTTGGAAATGGGACTTCGTTCCTATTTCCCATTTTTAACGATTTGGAGCTCGGTTTGGGCAATTTTTGGACAGATTTTCTTGGAGAACAACGGGGTAAGTGTTCTTAACTCAATTTTGGTTGTATAACTCGAATCTATTACAAGTTTTGATGTTTAATCTGAGAATTTTATTTAAAGGGGGTAGAAAAGCCTCTTGGATAGAATCACTGATATGAAGGTCGAAATGATATAGGAATTTTATAATTTCGGTATGGTTAGACTCATGAGAGTGCGAGGTTTCTGGAAATGTAAATTTTACCTGGTTCCGAGACGTGGGGCCCGAAGGGTATTTTGGTCATTTTACCTATTTCGCGCCCTCGCTTTAATTTTTATAGTGGAATCGGTTGTTTGCAATATTATTTATGATGTGTAATTTAATTGAATAGATTTGAGTCTTTTGGAGTCGGATACTCGTGGCAAGAACGTGGTGTTGGATTGAATTTGAGCTGGTTCGAGGTAAGTGTCTTGTCTAACTTTGTGTGGGGGACCTTTCCCCTTAGGATTTGTTCTTGATATTTGAGTGCCTTGTACGCGAGGTAACGAGTGCGTACTTGAGCCGATTGATGAAAAATCTGGTTTTACTTAAGTTGTTAATATTTAATTTTCTTTCTTAACTGCCTTATCTTACTTGAAGCTTATTACTTGCGCGAGACTAGGAAAGCATGTCTAAATGACATAATTGCCTAATTGCTTAAGTTGTTCAATTGTACTACGTGAAGCATGCTAGGCTAGTTCTATCTGCTACTCCATTTTTCATACTTACCCCTTGGTGTGTTTCTGGCTGTGATTGCGCTTTTATTTTGGGACTACGGGACGGTATCCCGAGAGATCCCCCTGCACTTTTATTTTGGGACTACGAGACGGTATCCCGGGAGATCCCCTGCACTTTTATTTTGGGATTACGGGACGGTATCCCAGGAGATCCCCCTGCACTTTTATTTTGGGACTATGGGACGGTATCCCGGGAGATCCCCTGCACTTTTATTTTGGGACTACGGGACGGTATCCCGGGAGATCCCCTGCACATAATTTTGGACTACGGGACGGTATCTCGGGAGATTCTTTGATACTGGTACGAGAGTTAGACTACGGGATAGTATCCCAGGTGATTCATTGGACAGTTGAGGAGAGGGCTAGAGGACGGTATCCTGGGAGACCCTCATTGGTACTTGAGATTGAGTTGTGGTTACCCTGTGTTTCTGCTTTATCCTGGTAGTTATCATTGTTTCGTTGAATTGCCTTACTACACTGCTGCGTTTATTATTTGGTCAGATTTCCACATTGTTAATTATTGCTACTGTTATATTTTTGCCTCAGTAGGGCCCTGACCTTTCCTCGTCACTACCCAA
>MU788366.1:52649-78029 GCA_026770625.1 Nicotiana glauca
GGCTTGGCACTTACTGAGTACCGCTGTGGTGTACTCATGCCCTTCCTGCGCATATTTTTCATGTGCAGATCATACAGGTACCTCTGCTCAGACGCACTATCCTTGAGGCGAGGATAAATACAGAGACTTCGAGGTATATCTGCAGCGTCCGCAGACCGAAGAGTCTTCTTCTTATTCTAGTTGTAGAGCTGTTATCCTATCATACTTTTGATGTAGTTATTTTGGAGGTTAGAGTGCTTATTGAAATTCTATTAGCCTGTGTTTCCCGTGAGTTTCCAGGTTTTGGGATTTGGTTGTTGACTTCCGCATATTCTTAGAGTTGTACAGGCCGGACGGTCTTATACTCAGTTATTATTTTCCATATGTTCAGTTTTAATTGGTTTTTCCGCAAATAATTATATCTTTTCTGCAATACATGGCTTACCTGGTCGTGGGGGCTAGGTGCCATCACGACATGTTCACGATCGGTGAACTAGGGTCGTGACATCAACCGTCCATATCTTTCCCCCTAACCTTATCCCTAGAGATAGCTACCCAAACCCCTAACCCTTAAATCATTTCTCTCTTGACCCTGCCACCCTTCTTTCCTCTTTCGCTCTCTCTTATCTTATCCGCCTAAGCACATCAACCACCAAGCTTTGCACAAATTCATGCAAGGTCATAAGATTTAAGTGTAAATGATCTATTTTTCCTCCCTATCCGTGAATCCTGCTGGTATTTTCCTCTTTCAATCACTTGATTTTAAATGCAGAATTCGAACCCTAAGCTCAAAACATCACCGACCCGATATCTTCTTTGTTCTTTCAAATCAAACTTACAGAACCATTCATTTGTCCTTTTGTCTATGAAGCCTTTTGTTTTCTTTCCATTTCACTGATGAAATTTCAAAATCCAAATTATGAAATCACACACTAAAATTGTGAAACTTGAACTCGTCTTATTCTCACTATGACCTTTCAAATCGAGCATGCATGGAGCTTTGCAGAGGTTTCATCATTAGAACTCATCACCAATAGGTCAAATGCAATTACCTCTGGGTTATAAAGTTAGCCCGATGGTTCTTCATCCTTAGCAGCCAACCCCTCATCACTCATGTAAAATCCATTTTTGTTTTCACCTTCGTTTCTTTGATTTTCATATGGTTCGCTTGCATCATCAATCTTTTGTCACTTTTCACTCACCAATTTGAACTTACCGGAACCCTAGGCTTTAAGGCACTATAAATACGAGCCTTAATGGAACTCACCTAACAATCTGAAAAAATTAATAGACCATATATTAGAGTTTTGAATCCTTTAAATTGTGCTTAAGTTCTAAACCAATTTTTGCTTCCTCTCTTTTCTGGTTCCGAGGTACTCACTGATTGGAGTCTGACACTTTGACTTCTAAATGGCTATACAAAGTCTTTTCTTTCATTTGCTGCCCTAAAGGAGTTTAGTAAAACCTCAACCCTACTCTTCTTTTGTTTGTTTGAATTTCTAAGCATGAGTTGTTCTGTTATCTTATACTAAATGATGTTGTTGATAGTGTGCTACACCGATTGTTTTCATGTGTTTGTTAATGACATATGGCTGATAGACAGATTTTGGAATTATGAGTTTCCTCAAGTCGTTTAAATTAGAACTATGTATTGATCCTAATGAACATCTGATAACTCATATCTATTGTTAAGATTTGAAAAGAACTAAAGAACTCTCAAACAATCTTAATAGCTAGCTTCAGAGCTCCCTAATGTTCTGTTAGAACCACCATGGCTGCTATACTTACCTGCGTTGGGTATTATTTGTATTTTGTAGTGAGTCACAGGATGAACTAGACTTGAGTGAATATGAACTTGTTTAGTAGTAAAGACAAGACTCTCACCTTAGTTTGGGAACACCAGCTCAAGACATTTAAACCAACCTCGTCTTTTGGACATACATCTATGATTCTGTCAATTCTTAGAAGGTCATTGATCATCTTATTAAACTAATGATTGTCTGATCACACTATACAAACATGTCCTAAGCTAATTGGATTCTTTTATCAACTTTGTGTATATTCTGATAATTGCCATACACTTGACTAAAGCTATGAGGTTTGGATAAGATATGTTTATGATCCGGTGTTTCATCTGTTGAGATAAAGTGTTGAAATTAAGTTTTATTATACATTAAAATCTCAAACTTGGTTTGCATAACAGATCCTTAATGTAATGATACCCCTGCCCCTTTTCTGGAACTCATGTAGTGACACTGTTATCTTGATTCTATGATGATAACACTCTATTCACGTTTGTAATTGTATGACCCTATTAATGTCCCTTGTGGGTGTCCTCTTAGATACCCTGTACTCTTTAGAAGTTTTAATTGAAGTTGTTTAACTTGTATCTCTGTTAATACTATTTGGAATCCCCAAATGAAGTTGCTAATTGAAGGCTATTAAGAGAATGTAGTCATGAACAAGGACTGTTGTGATTTTAAACTATATACCTCCTCTACTCTTAAGACCTATGGTCCAGGTGTTTGGTTTTCTAAAGTAATCTGCTAGTGATTTTTTTCCTTGTATGTGCTTGAGGCTAATTCCTTTTGAGCATGCCTAACATGTTACAATATTCACAGTGAATCATATACTTATGTTTTGGATTGTAGTTACACCAATGTGATTGGTTTTCTTGCAATACTGATGATATCTTGTATAACTGTTATGAGAAAGGTATACGTTCTTGTGGTATGGTATCACTATGGTACGTGGATATATATTGAGTACCTCATTGGCATCTAAACCTATATGGAAGAGTAAGTGTGAGTAGTTAGGGGTATTTGGGAGTAACGTTTTGGTTCTTTGTTGAGCTACTCACCCTAACAGAAGCATTGCCCTAGGCCACGAGACCCTTGAGAACTTTGAAGTGCCAGGGATCCAAAGAGTACCTTGGCCATGAAAGGAATTCTACCCTTAACCACTAATCTATTGACATTTATTAATCCTTTTAGGTTTAGTATTCAATGAAAACAAAGGCTTTCATTGTAAATCGCCTTACCATCTATGACTTCACATTCCTTATACTAATATAAAATGTTGGGCCTTCCCCTTATTTATTAGTATTAGGCAAGTTGCTCGAGGACCTTAATCCATACTTATTTTCATATTCTACATTGCTATAGAGTGCTATAATTTGTCTTAGGCCCATACTAGTTTATTTCACATGTAATTATGTGCAAATAGTAGCATATCTAATGACCTTATTTTCCTTTATTGAACAAGTATTACAATTGGGTCTGTCGAGTTCTCAAAGAACCTAAGAATAAGTCATGTACCTGCGCATATTGGAGTCTAAAGTTGTTGTTGTCCTTTCTCGCTACTTGACTGCTTGTTGGTCCTGCTTCTCTTTATGCCTAAACCAGAGTACATTCTCCTCCTCTATTGCTTTTATTAAGTTTATGTCCTTATTTCCCACATGTATATAACACTTACCATATTTGATCGAATGTTTTACTTTATCTATTGAACCACGTGAATAATCTAGACAAGCTTAAAAGATATAGGATTAAATGAAGTGTTAAAATTAGTAGTAGATAACAATAATTCATTAATCATTTATGTTATTACTAACAATTTTTATGAAAAATTTTGTAACCAAAACTGCATTAGGGAAGTATGACAGTCTTCTCTTTTCAAAAACCAAAAAAAAAATTCCAAACTAGTCTTTTAATCGAGCTTTTCAATAATAAAAAAATTGAACAAATGTTGTTACAAAACCAAGGTTTTCTGGACAGTTTTCCTCAAAAACAATATGAGGTTTAAGAACTAATATCTAAGGTATGCCTAAAGACCATTTTTTTAAACAAGCTTTATTTTAAAAAGATTATACAATTAGTCACATATTTTTTAAAGATAAAATATTTTGTAACATAGCCATATCTCACTACGTTATACAAACCCAAACATTGTAGACATAATCATAAGAGATAAGTATTTTTCTAAAGGTTTTAAAATCACATGTTAAGCAATAAGTTCTAAACTAAATATACAATATGCCATAATTTTAGCGCTAATTTAGCAGAGTATGGCCAACTGATCTATTAAACCTTGTCTTAGTCCTATGGAGCTACCTCAGGTAGATTTAAAGGGGTGTCTAATACCTTCCCCTTAGAAGAACAAGATCCCTTCCCCAAAATTTCACCAGTTAGCAGACTAAATGACAAATGATCTTAGTAATTAAATAGGTACTCTACTATATCTTTAAATATTAGGTGGCGACTCTCTTTATTATCAACAAGGAAATCACTAGTTGAATCTTATTTTGACTCGTGCAAAATAGGGTGCAACATGTATATTTGACATGTAGGCATAGAGATGTACTTTCCTCATTCTATTTGGTACCAAAAAAAAGTCTTTATGATGTTGTAAATTGGAAAACACAATTCTTTTTCATAAACACATGTTTAACTGATTTTAGTGATAAGATTTGGTCTTGATTGTTATATTGAAAGGCATGACTACTTTCCCGTAGTTGTGAATGAGTTGACCATGATAATTCCTTTGAGCGATTTGTTGTTACTATCATCATTATATCATTTGTTGTTATTGTTATTGACTACTGGTATTGGACTCTAACCTTCTTTCGAGCTCGTCATTGCTTTCAACCTAAGATTATGTTTGTTACTTATTAAGTACATAGGGTCGATCTTACTTATACTACACTTTTTCACTTTGCGTGCAAATCTTGGAGCCGATGTTGTATATGGCAGGAGCTGGTAGTGAAGAAGTACCTACTTTCCAAATATAGCTGCCGCTTATCCTTGGTAGCTTTAGATTTTCAAATCTATTTATGTATATTTAGAATAGATGATGTATTTACTTTGTACCAGCTTTGTAAGTTCTAAATCTTAGAAGCTCATTATTTGTAATATCAATCATTGATATTTTAAATAGAAATTTAGTTTTCACTCATTGACTCCTATTATTCTCATTTAAGTTGTGTTGAATGTTATTTGGCTTACCTAGCGGGTTGGGTTAGGTGTCATCATGACTAGTTGAATTTTGGATCGTGATAAGTTGGTATCAGAGCTCTAGGTTTATAGGTTGTACGAGTCACAAAAAAGTATCTAGTAGAGTCTTATGGATCGGTATGATGATGTCCATACCTATCTTTGAGAGGCTACAGGGTATCTACGATAAACCTCCCATCTTTCTTTCTTTATCATGCGATATTAATTTAGCTTGAAGAGTATCTCCTTGAATTTCTTGCACTCACTCGCGTGTTGTGTTGAGCACTTGGTATAAGCTATATAGTGTCGGCTTGTGATTCTAGGTATTAATTGCGAGATGTGTTTTATGTATTTTGGTAATAAGCTAGTTTGGAGGACTTGAGGTTGGGTTTTGAACGCAACTTGGGCTTGGTGGTTTTAGTTGGGCGAGTATGTGCTTTTTGACTTCTATGTCTGGTAGTGTCCCTGGGAGCAGGACTGGTGGCTTAGTGAGTGGTCGCGTGGCTATATGATGAGTATGATGTGATAATGGGTTATGTTTAAGGATCAGTTATGACTTGAAGAGGTTGGCTTTGAGGATGACTTGAGAAAGGAAATTGTTGGAAGCATGACATGTTATACTTTATGGGAATACTTAAAATCTTATAATGATTTGGGTTGTTATTCGTAGTGGAGGTAGTTTACATAGAGTCGGGATTCACTCGGGTATTTTTAGATATGGATTACTTCTTTGGGTGTTGGTTTACTGATGGAGCATAAGTCGTTCGGCTCGTTTGGGTGGTGCATTTTGGACTAGTGTAGGGTAGATGACTCTCAAGAAGGTTCTAATGGGTTTGAGATTCATATGTGGTATTTGAGGAATTTCCGAATTTGTAAAAGGCTAAGAACTAAGATTTGCATTGGATGGTGTTGGGACTCGTGGTATTTTTTGTATTATAACGGGTCCTACATTTTGGTATTATAGAGGTTAAAGAAACAACGCTCGATTCACTGAAGGTCTCTTCAGAGGGGGTAACTCGGTTGCGGTGCTCTTGGGGTGCTAAAGAGGGAATACAATAGCTTATGGGCTTTAGGGAAATGAAGTTTCATGCTAGCATCTCCTGTGGTGAGCTCTGAGTAAGGATCATGGTGTTCTGGCAAGAAGAAGTGTTAAATTGAAGGCAATCGAAAGGAAAAAGGAGAAATAAGAGAGCTCGGTAGTAGGTTGGATCAGCATGGTAATGGATATGATATATTCTTTTGGTTCTTTTGATATGGTGAGGATTTACAGGTGTTTTGTGGAAATACTATTAGGCTTGGCGACTTGCGTGGCTTGGTTGAGTTAGAGGGATTCAATTCTGATGGCTTGGCCTTGTGATAATGGGTTTCGAAGAGTTTTTAATGTAATCTACCATGGCTTAGGATGGATGTCTCCTACAGGCATGAGTAGTATGTTGTGCTATGTGATATTCTCTTGCATGGGGATCGAGTGAAAGGTTTATTGCTGATGTAATAAGTGTCCTGCTTGTTATTCATATTTGATAATGGGACTATAGTATTTTCATGATGTCATGATACATGTTGTGCAACGTCGCGATTTAGTTTTGAAGGGAAGGTCAGGAATTTCAGATATCACGGACAACTTCAGATATTTAGAAGAATGTTGAAACTATTTGGTATCACCTGAGATGAGTATTTTTCCGGAAAGGGGCATTGAGTTTTGACTTGCGGATGTTTAATAGGAATTATGGTAATTGCCTGGTTTCTCGACTATTGATGTTAAGATTTTTCTATGCGACACGGAAGAATTATAGAGGTATTTCTCGTGTGATAATTGTGTATGAGGGATCTGTTAGTCATTCGAGTGGTGGAATCAGATATGGTGATTCATGTATTCTAGGGATTTGGAGACCAGGAGAGTTCTTAGAGGCAGATTGTTTCTTAGTTACAGAGGTGAAGATATGTTAAGAGGTTGATGGCCGATTGTATATGACATGGATAGGTTAATGTAGACCTTTGTAGGGTTATTTATCTATTTGTGGATGAGCGGAGTTGATATGGGGGCCCATTGGTAGGCCTAATGAGGATGTGTATTCTACACCGAGTCGGATTTGCTAGCTCAACAGTGCTATTATTGAAGGATGTGTCATTTGTTTAGAGTTAAGCTTGTTCGTGTTCTGATACGTTCTATGTCTTACACTTCTATGCTACAACGGGTTGTGATCTGTTATTTATTTACACAGACAATGCATTTATGTTTGTACCTTATGGCAAACTTTGAGTGAGCATGCACCTCTCCTTCCTAGTTATAACGGAAAAGGGTATAGCTAGGTAGTCTAGCCTATTCTTGAAATAGATGGTTCCTAGGATGTTGAGTGGTTGATTGCTCCTTGGTGGTGGTGTTCCTGTTTGTGGTATAATGTGCTATCTGTTTCTCTATGGTTATGTTCATGCACTTCATGTGTTTGTTGTTGATTTGCGCATGGTTATTGATTTTGTGCATTATAGCTCAAGGTATTCCATATGGACCAGTGTTTGTATTGGGTCACGCATCACAACGGAGTTATGTTGGGACATGATCCTTTAGGTATATTTCATGTGTCTTGGGTCTCCTTTGTGTGGTGGGTTTATAGCATTATGCTCGTGGTGGTACATGTTGAGCTTGCAGGGCGGTTCTCTCATTTGAGTCATTTTCCATTTTTGGGAATATTTTAGTTGTTGGTTATTAGTGCATGGATTGCACGATTTGTGGATTTGGGTTATATTAGTGTAGCCTATTAGTATAACAGCTTGTATTCAATGAGATGAGGTCATTGGACCTAGAATGGGTGCTATCAGATTTGGCTACGATATGTTTTTAAGAATAATGTCACTAATCAGCTTAGAATTTGGCTATGGTTCTTGTCGGACGAGTGATCCATTACTTGTTGATCTGATGAGTGATTATGAGTTCTTCATGTTTCTTTCATCATTTGCAGTGTATGAAAGATATAATAAGGTTTTATTTGATATGAGGTTTATTACCGTTATCGAATTTGCTATTGGACAGCTTGTGATCGAAAATTATTGCTAAGAGTATGTGAGTTATGTGGTATGCCATGTGATTATATCTAGGGTTATGGTTATCGCTTAATATGTCTTGTCCAGACTTATATAGAGTGTGGATGCAAGATTCGGGTCTTGTAATGGATTTCAGATGTTAGAGATTTGATTCTAAGGCTTATAGATTAAGGTAGAGGTAAGGATCTTCAGCTAGGTGGTATCACCAGGCTTATACAGATTGGGGTGACATGGGATCACCCATGAGTATGTACATGGTGAGTTTATGTGGTGATTTGATTGCTTTGGAATGACTCTTGGCACGTTCGAGGACGAAGATATGTCTAAGGGGAAGAGAATGTAATGACCCGACAGGTCATTTTAAGTCTTTGCATTCAGTTTGGTGGTTTGGAGTCATATGTAGTTTCATAAGGTGTAATACCACCTGCGTGTATGGTTGATTTTGGTTTTCAAGTTGTTCGAATTTGATTTGGAACAATGATTCCTATGTAGGAAGTTTTAAGTTGGAAAAGTTGATCAAGTTTGACTTTTATTTATTTGACCTCGAATCAAAGTTTTGACGGTACCGTTAGGTCCAAATGGTGATTTTTGACTTGGGCATATGCCTGAATTTGAATTTAGATGTTTCTAGAAGGTTTTGGCACTATTTGACGAAGTTGGCAATTTGAAGGTTTGGAATGTTCATAATTTTGACCGAGAGTTGAATTTGTTCATATCATGTTCAAATTATGGTTCCAGATGTTGGAATAGGTTCATTATGTCATTTGTAACTTGTGTGAAAAATTTGAGGTCATTCCGAGTTGATTTGATATTGCTCGGCTCGAGTTTTGAAGTTGAAAGTTCATAAGTTCATTAAGCTTGATTTGAAGTGTAATTCGTGGTTTTGATGTTATTATGCGTGATTTGAGGCCTCGAGTAGGTCCACATTATGTTTTAGAACTTGTTGGTACATTTGGACGGGATCCCAAAGGGCTTGGGTGATTTTCATATGTGGTTCAGATCATTTTGTCTCATGTTGCATTGCTAAAGAAGTGCTGGTGTTTCCGTATCTACAGAAGTTTGGATGCAGATGCGAGTCTACATATCCAGACATATTATTGTAGAAGCGGAAGTGTCATGTTGGGCGTGAAGGCCGCTGGTTCAGAGGGCTTGAGTGCATCTGCACGACCGCAAGTGTGGTTCCTTGAGTGCAAAAGCGCAAAGTTACAATAAAAGAAAAAATAGGTGCTAAGTTGGGATGTTTTCGCAGAAGCCAAGGTTGGGCCGCACATGCGGTTCCATAGAAGCGGGAAATTGGTCGCAGGTGCAACTTACCCGAGCAGACTCACTATATATCAAGATTTTATTTTATTTTATCACATCATGAGATTTGGAGCTCGTTTTGGGTGATTATGGAGAGGATTTTCACCACATGGATTGGGATAAAAATTTTTACTCGGTTTTGATTATATTCCATGATTCTATCTTTGATTTTAGCATTTTATTGATGATTTTTAGAAGAAAAATTGGGGGGTTTTATTTGAATTTTTTAAATGACTATTTGAGATTTGAACATCGATTCAGAGTCGAATTTGAGTGAAACTAGTACGGTTGGACTCGTAACTGGATGGGTTATCGAAATTTGCGAGTTTTGTTGGGTTTCCAGGTGCGAGCCTTGGTTGACTTTTTTGCTGACTTTGAGTTTTGATTAAAGATTAGAACTCTATTGCTTGGGTTTGTTTCCCATGGCATTATTTGATATTTTGAGTTGCTTCTGGCTAGCTTCTAACCGCTTGAAGGATGATTCGTTCACGATGGCAATTCTAGAGTATGGTTTGGCTTGCTCGGTATTTGATTTGGTTTGTTCAAGGTAAGTAGCATTTTTAAACTTAGAAATGAGGGTAATTATCCTTGGAACCATGTTATTTTCGATGTTTTGGGGTGACACACATGCTAGGTGACGGGCGTGTGGGTGTGCACCAGGGTAATCGTTATCTAGGTTAACTTTTAGACTGTGTTGCTAACATGTCTTGTTTTATATGTATTTTCCTACTTGTTAGATTAAATGAGTTATGATTCATACTAGAAATTATATTTAAACTATGTGGCTATTTGTTTGAAACTTAACGAGGCTTTTTCTGATGTTTTGGGTTATCTGTCTTGACTGTAATTATACACTCAGTAATGATTCTTCATTTGCATATCACATCTCATTCTATGTTCATCATTCGCTATTACATCGCATGTTATCATTGTTTTTCCATATGTGGTGTTGTTGGGCTGAGTGATATGAGATTGTGAACCCTTGAGACTTGTGAGGTTGATGACTGAGGGTGGGCCTTAGTGCACTGTTAAGAGTTTTATTATGGATGGGGTTGTACACAGCAGCATGCCATATTGTCTTGTTTATTATATGGTTCGGGATGCACGTAGCTGTAGGCTTTATTGGCTTATTATTATTTGGATCGAGATGTACGCCGCAAAAGGCCATATTGGCTTTTGATTAGCGCTTGGGTAGGATCCGCTCCTTCGAAGTATGATATACCAGCAATGAGCGCGGACACAGTGATATACATACACGTACTTTGGTGAGGGGCATTGATGCTAGGAACACGTACAGTGCTGAGTGATTTTGTGTGTGTAATGAAGTAGCCATTTGAGATAGACATCTTGAGTATGTTGAGATGGAGGGAACATGGGATACCACAATGATATCATTCATTTGACATGCATACTTGACATATAGGCATAGAGATGCATTTTTCTCATGGTGGACAGTAATATAACATTTGATGACATGACATCTAGGCAAAGAGATGCACTTTCCTCATGCTATTTGACAAACGAAAAGTATTTCCGGCGTTGTAAGTTGGAAAACACAATTATTTTTTATAAACACATGTTTAACTGATTACAATGATAAGATTTGGTCTTAACTGTTATGCTTGAAAGGTATGTCTACTATCCGGTAGCTGTGAATGAGTTGAGCATGATAAATACTTTGTGCTACTTGTTGTTATTGTCATCTGTGTTGTTATTGTTATATGCCATTGGTATTGGACTCTGACCTTATCCTGAGCTCGTCAGTCCTTTCAACCTGAGGTTAGGTTTATCAATTATTGAGTACATAGGGTCGGTTGTACTCATACTATACTTCTGTACGTTGCATGCAAATATTGGAGATGATGTTGATGTGTATTGCAGAAACAGGCAGTGAAGATGTACTGAGTTCTGGATATAACTGCCACTTGTCCTTAGTAGCTTTAGATTTGCAAATCTGTTTATGTATATTTCGAACAGATGATGCATTTATTTTGTACCAGCTTTGTAAATTCTAAGTCTTAGAAGCTCATGATTTGTACTACCAATCCTTGGGATTTTGTATAGAAATTTAGTTATTCTTACTCATTTACTCCTATTATTCTCATTTGAGTTGTGTTGAATGTTATTTGGCTTACCTAGCAGGTTGGCTTAGATGCATCATGATTACTTGGATTTTGGATTGGGGTTCTCCGATCTTTTGGTAAGCAACTTCTAACCCATTTAGTAAAATAATCAGTTAAAACTAAAAGAAAGTTTACCTTGCCAGGTCCGTATGGCAAATGAACAACTATGTCCATCCCCCATTTCATGAATGGCCATGGTAACATCACCGAATGCAAAAGTTTCGTTGGTTGATGCACTAGTTGTACGTGGCACTGGAATTTATCTCACTTTTGTACAAATTTCTTCGCGTCTTGTTCCATCAAGGGCCAATAGTATCCAACTCTAACTAAATTGAGAACCAATAAGTCAGCAATGGAATGGTTCCCGCATACTCCTTCATGAACTTCCCTCATCACATAGTTAGCCTCCGAGGCCCCTAGACATCGAGTCAATGGTCCTTGGAACGATATCCTGTATAACTGTCTATCAACAAGACAATAACAAGCCACTTTGGTCCATAGTTCCGGGGATGCTTTTGGGTCATTAGAAATTTTCCATGTCTTAAATATTCGATGAACTTGTTCCTCCAGGCTTGGATTAAGTTGGTTGAATTAACTTTGCAATAGTCGTTCCATCCAACACCAAACCCAGCAATTGGACGACCACACCAGAATCAGAGCCTTTCATCTTTGTGGATGAACGCAAATTAGCCAATGCATCTGCCTCCATAATTTCCTCGCTTGGAATGTAGATGATTGACCGCTCTCTAAACCGTGCAAGTAATGCTTCAACCTTGTTCAAGTATTATTACATGCGCTCCTCCTTGGTGTCGAAAATTCCATAGATATGACTTATCACCAACTGGGAGTCGCATTTTATCTCGATGACCTCAGAACCTATTTCCCGGTTTAGTTCAAGTCCTACAACCAAAGCCTTGTACTTGGCTTCATTGTTAGTTAATGGCACAATTCTTATGGCTTACCTTAGGATTTCCTCTGAAGGAGTGATTAAAATTACCCCGAGACTGGACTCTTTTACATTAGAGGCTCCATCCGTAAACAAGGTCCAAAATCCCGGTACCACTTCTGATACCAACACTACTTCATTAGCAGCTAAAGGCATTAGTCCTAGACTAAAATCAGCCACAAAGTCGGCAAAAAATTGTGACTTAATTGCAGTCCTAGGCTTGTACTCAATCTTGAATTCGCTGACTTTGAGTGCCCACTTAGCCGAATGACCTAGCAACTCTGGCTTTTGAAGGACATTCCTTAAGGGAAAGGTTATCACAACAGCTATTGGATGACATTGAAAATAAGTCCTAAGCTTTCGAGAGGCAACTACGAGAGTTAAGGACAATTTTTGAAGGTGAGAATAGTGTGTCTCCACTCCTAATAATATTTTACTAATGTAATAAAAGGAAAATCGCGTACCTTCTTCTTCCCGGATCAAAATGACACTTATCGCTACTTTCGAGACCGCTAGATAAATCCACAGTTGCTCACCTTCTCCCGGATTTGACAATAATAGAAGGCTATAGAGGTACCTTTTTAGGTCTTTCAATATTTGTTGGCATTCTGGAGTCCATACGAAGTCATTCTTCTTTTTCAAAAGCAAAAAGAAGTGATGGCACTTTTCCGAAAATCACGAGATGAACCTGCTTAGAGCATCCTACCTACCGGTCAACCTCTATAATTCCTTTTCGCTTGTTAGGTGGTTTGGGATATCCTCGATGGCTCTAAATTTAACGGGGTTTACCTCGATTCCTCTTTGAGAGACCAAAAATCCCAGGAACTTATCGGAACCTACTCCAAAGGCACATATCTATGGGTTAAGCTTCATGTTGTACTTTCTTAGAATGGCAAACGTCTCTCGGAGATATTCCAGAGGATCTCCTGCATTAAGATACTTCACTAACATTTCATCAATATAAACTTCCATCGTCTTAACTATATGTTTCTCAAATATCTTATTAACGAGCCTCTAATAGGTGGCTCCGGTATTTTTAAGCCCAAAAGGCATCACGTTATAGAAATATGTGCCAAAGTTTGTGATGAAAGAAGTCATTTATTGATCTTCCGGGTTCATCCTAATTTGATTATACCTAGAATGAGCATCGAGAAAATTCATTAACTCGTGCTTGGACATAGCATCAATCATTTAATCAATGTTTGGCAATGGGAAAGAGTCTTTGGGTTACGCCTTATTTAAATTCTTATAATATACACACATTCTAGATTTTTTATTCTTCTTAGGCACTACTACTAGATTAGCTAGACACTCCGATACTTTACCTTTCGAATCGTTTTGATGTTAAGTAATCAGGTTACCTCTTCCTTAACAAACTTATTTCCGACATATGTTATCGGTCGTTCCTTCTGCCTTACCAGAGGAAAGTTTGGATTCAAACTCAGTTTTTGATGGTCACCTCCAGTGGAATACCTGTCAAATCTGAAAGCGATCATGCAAAACAATCAACATTAGATTTAAGAAATTCTATTAGCTTTATCCTGAGTTCGGGACTCAACCCCCTTCCTAAATGGAATTTTCTCTCAAGAAATTCTTTGAACAAAGCCATTTGTTTGAACTCTTCTATGGTTGACTTGGTTGCAAGTATGTTTTCTGGTACCTGAAAAGACCTCAGTACCTAATATAATTCCGAAGACTCCTCGTTTTTATCATCTTAAATTATGATGAAAGGAGGCACTGGTTCCTTTATTTTTCTATTTGCTGGTTGCTTTGCCCTTGTTGCTGGAAATGGTTACTGCATTTATCTCCCTTGGAACCAGTTGATCTCCCCTAATATGTTTGATCCCTTCTAGTGCTAAAAACTTTAATAATTGATGGTAGGTTAAAGGTATGGCCTTCATTGCGTGTATCCACGGCCTTCTGAGGATTATATTTGCCACGACCCAGATTTCTCACCTTCGGGAGTCGTGATGGCGCCTACTATTGGGAGCTAGGCAAGCCAAATTTAATTACTTTTTCATTAATAATATAATCCCTTCTTAACAATTATCGGCAGTAATATAAAAGCAACAGAATTAACTAAATAAATGGAAGCCTTAAATTAGAGAAAATCTGAATAGAAATGCGGAAAATTCAACATAAGCCTCTACCCAAGACTGGTGTCACATACTCACGAACTGCTAAGAGTGATAAATACATCCGTGTGAAAGAAATATAAATGTTTGTCTCGAAATACATGAGATAACATACTGAAATAAAGATAGAAGAGACGTCGGGTCTGCAGACGCCTGCAAGGCTACCTCGGTGTCTCGCTGAAGGCTAACTCCTGCGCTACTGCAGCTGCTGTCCAACACCTGAATCTGTGCAAAAAAGCACAGAGTGTAGTATCAGCACAACCGACCCCATGTGCTAGTAAGTGTCTGGCCTAACCCCGGCGAGGTAGTGATGAGGCTAGGACCAGACTCCAAATAAACCTGTGCATATATATATATATATATATATATATATATATATACAAGTACAACGGAGAAACAACAAGAATAAACAATTTAAGCGGGGGAAGGGAACATGCTTTAGGGGCAACAGATAGAAATAAAATATCAGGAATAATAGAGCGTACATCTATAGTTTAGCTTCTAACACAAAATAAAGAGATAAGAAAACTTTCATATTCAACTCATTTTGTTGCAGTCATGCAACCCGATCCCATTTCTCAATATTTCGTGGTAGGCATACCACCCGCTCCCATTTCATCATATTTGTGGTAGGTGTATCACCCGCTCCCATTTCAATATCACTTGTGGTAGGCGTACCACCTACTCCATTTTCAATATCACTTGTGGTAGGCGTACCACCCGCACCCATTTCAATATCACTTATGGTAGGCGTACCACCCGCTCCCTTTTCTTCCAACACAATACACAACACAATCCCGGTAAGGGAACAATTAAAATAATAACTTCCCGGTAAGGGAAACAATAACAATAAGTCAAACATCCTGACAAGGGAGAGTCAACTATAACTAGTCCTATTCAACTTCTTCTGGGCACAACTATTATCAATATTCAGTCACAACTTTCATAGGATCAAACAAGGGTACACAATTATCAAATTAAGACTCACGGTCATGCTCGACACCGACGCATGGATACTCGTCACCATGCCCATACGTCTTACTCAACACAAAACAAGTAGCAATTATGACTCAACTCCTAATCCCTTAAGCTAGGGTTAAACCAAGCACTTACCTCGATGATTTGAACTCAACTCAAGCCTCAACTATAGCTTTACCCCGTGATTCCACCTCCACTCCGCTCGAATCTAGTCACAAGTCACTTAATTACTTTAATAAGCACTAAATGAATCAATCTGAATGCATAAAACTGAATTTCTCAAAGTTTTGCCCAAAAATTCCAAAATTGCCCCCGGGACCATGTGGTCAAAACCCGAGGTTCGAACCAAAACCCGATTATTCATTCCCCCACGAACACAAATATATGATTTGTTGTGAAATCGAACCTCAAATTAAGGTTCAAATCCACAATTTCAGAAAAACCTAGGTTTTACCCAAAACCCCCAATTTCACCGATGAAATCATTGATTTTAAGTGGAAAACATGTTAAATGATTTTAGTGATTGAAATAATTGAGTAAAAATCGACTTACAAATGATTTGGAATGAAACTTGTTCTTGAAAAATCGCCTAAGGAGTTTGGGTTTTGAAAGAATGGTGAAAAATGGTTCAAATTCGACTAAGTATANATCAGACTCCATATAAACCTGTGCAGTTTTATATATATATATATATATATATATATATATATATACAAGTACAACGGAGAAACAACAAGAATAAACAATTTAAGCGGGGGAAGGGAACATGCTTTAGGGGCAACAGATAGAAATAAAATATCAGGAATAATAGAGCGTACATCTATAGTTTAGCTTCTAACACAAAATAAAGAGATAAGAAAACTTTCATATTCAACTCATTTTGTTGCAGTCATGCAACCCGATCCCATTTCTCAATATTTCGTGGTAGGCATACCACCCGCTCCCATTTCATCATATTTGTGGTAGGTGTATCACCCGCTCCCATTTCAATATCACTTGTGGTAGGCGTACCACCTACTCCATTTTCAATATCACTTGTGGTAGGCGTACCACCCGCACCCATTTCAATATCACTTATGGTAGGCGTACCACCCGCTCCCTTTTCTTCCAACACAATACACAACACAATCCCGGTAAGGGAACAATTAAAATAATAACTTCCCGGTAAGGGAAACAATAACAATAAGTCAAACATCCTGACAAGGGAGAGTCAACTATAACTAGTCCTATTCAACTTCTTCTGGGCACAACTATTATCAATATTCAGTCACAACTTTCATAGGATCAAACAAGGGTACACAATTATCAAATTAAGACTCACGGTCATGCTCGACACCGACGCATGGATACTCGTCACCATGCCCATACGTCTTACTCAACACAAAACAAGTAGCAATTATGACTCAACTCCTAATCCCTTAAGCTAGGGTTAAACCAAGCACTTACCTCGATGATTTGAACTCAACTCAAGCCTCAACTATAGCTTTACCCCGTGATTCCACCTCCACTCCGCTCGAATCTAGTCACAAGTCACTTAATTACTTTAATAAGCACTAAATGAATCAATCTGAATGCATAAAACTGAATTTCTCAAAGTTTTGCCCAAAAATTCCAAAATTGCCCCCGGGACCATGTGGTCAAAACCCGAGGTTCGAACCAAAACCCGATTATTCATTCCCCCACGAACACAAATATATGATTTGTTGTGAAATCGAACCTCAAATTAAGGTTCAAATCCACAATTTCAGAAAAACCTAGGTTTTACCCAAAACCCCCAATTTCACCGATGAAATCATTGATTTTAAGTGGAAAACATGTTAAATGATTTTAGTGATTGAAATAATTGAGTAAAAATCGACTTACAAATGATTTGGAATGAAACTTGTTCTTGAAAAATCGCCTAAGGAGTTTGGGTTTTGAAAGAATGGTGAAAAATGGTTCAAATTCGACTAAGTATAAAATTTGCTGGGCCTCAGATGTGGGATTTGTGAACTGGGATTCGCAATTGCGAACCCCGACCATTTATGGGAATTATAAAGCTGGGTTCGCATTTGTGAACCCTTCCCTTTTCCCAAGTCTCGCATTTGCGACCTCCCTATTTTCGCATTTGTGATCAGTAGGCCAAAATCCCTATTTTCGCAATTGCGATGCAAAGCTCGCATTTGCGAGCTCGCAATTGGGAGATATACTTCGCAAATGCGAAGATCACAGAGCTGAGCATACCATATTTTTTCAAAGTTCAAAAATACAATCTGACACCTATCCAAAACTCACCCGAGCCCTCGGGGCTCCAAACCAAACATACACAGCACCTCAAAACCATCATACGGACTTATCCGTGCGATCAAATCGCCAAAATAAAATCATATACATCGAATTAAGCCTCAAAATCCATGATTCCTTTTAAATTTTCATAAAACATCAAATTTCCATTTTAAGTTTGAAACACGTCAAACGACGTCTGTTTTCAACCAAACATTACACAAAGTGCTTAAATCATATATAAGACTTGTATCGGGCGCCGGAACCAAAATCCGGGCCTGATACCATAGTCTTTTATTCAAATTTCATTTCTAATTTCCTTAATTATTTCCAGAAAATAATTTCACACAAAAATTCTTTTCTCGGGCTTGGGACCTCGGAATTCGATTCCGGGCATACGCCCAAGTCCCATATTTTCCTACGGACCCTCCGGGACCGTCAAGTCATGGGTCCGGATCCGTTTACCCAAAATATTGGCCGAAGTCAAATTTATTCATTTTAATATCAAAATTTAGCATTTTTCTCACAGAGTTCATATTTAAGCTTTCTGGCTATGCGCCCGGACTGCGTACGCAAATCGAGACAACCCTAAATGAGGTTTTCAAGGCCTCGAAAATATAGATTGGGTAAGAAAATAGGTGATGACCCTTTGGGTCGTCACAATATTATAACCCTTGTCGTCTATCACTTAGAACAAGGTGGTCTTTGTTACACTTTTGGCATGTGTAGGTAGCAAAATTTCCCCTCAGGTTATCACACTTGTTATATTGAATCCAGCTAGAAGATTTATCGCTGGAATGATGTTGTCGATTAAATTCACTTGCTCCAGAACTCTCCATTGAATTATGTTGGCCAAACTTCCTCGATCAACCAAAACAGGCTTAATTTTGAAATCTAAAACATTAAGAGAAATTACCAAATCATCATTGTGCGGTAGAAGAAGCCCATCAACATCCTCCTCTGTAAAGGTGAAGTCATCTTCTGAGACTTCTATGATTTCCATAAGTCACAGATATCTTCATCTTCTTTATTTCCAAAAATGTCACCCCATTGACTTTGTCTCCTCCGAAGAACATGCTGATTATGATCCAAGGTGACCGTGCTACTGGCTTCGATGGTTCTGTGTTATTTTGGTTTCTTCCATAGTTGTTTTTGCCATGGTCTCTTATAAATTCCATGAGGTGACCATTCTTCAACAATGTCGCCATCTTTTCACAAAGATGTCGGCAATCCCTAGTTCTTTGGTCGTGAGTCCCATGGAATTCACACCATATATTAGGAACCCTTTGGCTAGGATCCGATCAAATCGGTTTCGGGAACCTAGCGTTTTTAATATTTCTCATGGCCGACACTAACTCCACAAAGTTGATATTAAAATTGTAATCGGATAACCAGGAATACATTGAACCTCAGGACCCTGGCTCCTCTTTCTTCTACAACGGTCGGTTACTCCCGCCACAATCCGTCCTTCTATCGGAAGTGAACTTGTGCGATAATTCAAATCATTTACTACCACGCCCATTGGCTCTCTCGTAAGGCTGAAAATGACTTCTAGAGGGTCTTCGATCAAAATAATTTTTGAATTTATCCTGATTCCGATCACGGTTCCGTCCTTTGGAGGATGCCAAGGAACCAAGCTGATCAAATTCTATTCTTATTTTTAACTCATAGCGATTGTGAACATCTGCCCATGTGGTTTCTTGAAACTGGAGCAAGCTCTCTTTTAATTTTCCGGAGTCATAGAAACTCAGCAGATTGAAGCCTTTTGTAAATGCCTCCGCTTCCCACTCGTCTGGAATCGCTGGTAAATCATCCTTTATTTCTAGAACCGGATCACAAACTCTCACAACAGTTCGCATTCTCCTTGCAAAGTTTTGAATATATTCATTTTTTTGTCCTAGACCTTTCTTGCTCCAGCATGAGCTTTGATGAACGAATCTGCAAGCATTTAAAAAGAATCAAATAGAGTGCTCAGGTAAGAGGGAATACCAAGACAAAGCACCCTTTATAAGGGTTGCTCCAAACTTCTTCAACAAAATCGATTTGATCTCATGCTAGGCCATATCATTTACTGTCTTAGTGTAGGTCGTGATGTCCTCTTGTGGATCTGAAGTCCTATCATACTTTGGTATATCTGGCATATTAAACTTCTTTGGGATCAAATCTGGTGTCACAATTGGTTTAAATGGAAACTGCATATACTTATTTAAATCTGCATTTTTAGCACAGGTGGCGTGTCCAGGATTTGATCCATTCGAGCATGAAACTCCTCTATATTCTAATGAATTCATTCATTCATTTCCCTCATGAATCTCAGGAGCTCGGTTTTGAAAGGTTCATTTAAGTTATTGTTCCTAGATCTACTATCGGTCCCTCCAGCCTCGTCGAAATCGACCTTATCCCTTAGAGTGTTGTTATCAGTTTTTGGAGCCGTTTGATTTACGGGAACACTCGGTAGGAACAGGAATCCTTCTATTAGAATTATTGGAAGAACCTGATAGTGCCTACTTTAATTTCATCATCACTCGATCTTGCCTTGAGAGGTTGTCCATTTGTTGTTTCTTCAAGATATTGATTGTTTCAACAATGTGCTCATCCTCCACATCATAAGGAGTTGGGTCCGCACATGCCGAGGATAATGACCTTCAAGAACCGGGGTTGCTTCATACCCTTCGTTGCGAGTTTCGCTAGTAGAATCATCACGCTGAAACACATCTTCCCGTTCAGCGTATGCTCCATCATTGTAAATATTGTTGACCTCATTAGCTGTCATACCCGATCTTTCTTTTGCTAAAGGAGAAATCGTATTTTGTATCAAATTTTTTGAATCAATTTGATCCAAAAAAAATAATATTAAGTAAATAAGAACAAAAATATTATGGAACAAAATTGAAGGAAAACCAAGCTTGGCTATGCGCCTAATCTTTTCTAAAGCAGAAGCGCAAACAATATTGAGAGTAGAAGAAAGTGAATAACTTTATAATTTAGAGATCTGAATATAGCATTTTGCATACAGAGTTTTTGTGTCCTACAATGGATGCCAATTCTCCTATTTATAGCTTTATTTTGGGAGACAAGATCCTCAAACTACGTTCCTCTTGAATGAGAATAAACTGTCATTGATAGTTGCATAATTGTTGGCTATAAATGTCGATATTCTTTGTAACGGCTACTCATTGAATGTTGTCCAATACCATATCTTCGAGTCTTTATTGTCGGCTACTTTGTCTTTGTTATTCACCCATCACCGGTCACACACTTACATCCGGTGCCAGTTATTTGTTGACTCGCGTCCCACTTGTCTTTAGTTCTACGTGTCATCCCTTCATTCGTCCTATTGTCGCTATCCAATTTTATCATATGCAACAGTATTTATTGATTGTGCACAAAATAAGGAATTAGGCTCCAATTTTCAGGTATTTTACACCAGGCATATTGTATCCAAGTCATGTGGATCACTCTTGTCGGACGCTGCTTCTTTAATCAGTAGCTTATCAAATTCCTACTAACCTGAACTTCTACAGAATTTATAGGAAGTGCGTTTCAATACCAATTAAAGTACACTAGTTGTTCCACCAAATTCACCTAGAAAAATAGGACACAAATAATTACTTGAGTCTTAAGTCCAAAAACTTTAAGAATTAAACTCCATCAAAAGCTTCATTGACAGCTTATTTATGGTTTTATTATCTATCTTATAATTTCGTATTTCAGATGGTATTTCGTATTTGAGATATTTGGTTAAAATTTTATATTGAAATTCGAAAAGGAAGACATAAATAAGTTATATACAATGACATACACATGATATCAAATGTATACAATAACAAATTGTATGTAAGTTGTATGTTTTTACCAAATTTTTATGCAATAAAATTTTGTATGTAAGTTGTATATTTTACTTGTAACGGATAAGTTCAAAAGAACTTTGGTATTTGGTTGGACTCTGCTCATGATCCAAATATAGCTATTTCAAATTATGGAGAGTGTAGAAAATGGCAAAATACATAAGTTACCTCCTGAACTATGGACCAAATCCCTGTTACATACTTTTTGCGAACGAACATCATCTTACACACTCAATCTTTCCAAAGTGTGTCTAAGACACACTACTTTTTTATTGATTGATTTTTTAATATATGTGTGATATCACGCACCAATAAGGTCGTGACACGTGTCATAACTGAAGAAAAAAATAAAATACATAATTGAAAATGCCAGTTGCTGCTAACATGGAAAAAACAATGAATTAAAAGGAGACATGTGGATATTCTTAATACTTTTTATTTTTAAATTTGTTCCTTCTCCACTCTTTTCTTTTTCGTCTCCAGCTGACCCTATCTTTCTCTATTGCAGACCAAACTAAGATTTCTACCAAGTTAAACCTACATAGACATCATTAAAATCCAATGTCGCTCTTCCATATAAACATAAATTAACATAGACCCGCCAAAAACTCGACCACCGAAAAATGGAGAAGACAACCACTTGAAAAAGTTTTGCCTAAACTAGAGAGAACACAAAAACATTTAATTGGAGATTTGCCGAACCTTCAATTCGCCTTATCGTTGACCATTTTTTCAGATTTTAATTGAGTTTTTATAAGTACTCCAGCTTGAGATCTTGTGAATGTATACTGTAGAAACAAAAAGTTTGTTCAAAATTGCAGGGCAAATATTGATAATGAGGTGATGGATTTTGGCTGGAAAACAATCAAAATCAGAGTTTCGGAGCCATAAATGAAAACACAACCTCTACTAGACTCCCATTTCTGCGTGCCACTACTAGGGATTTGATTTGGGGATTGGGGGTAAAGGATTCTGGGGTGGGAGATGGCATGATAATGGTTTAGTGGTGAGAGGAAAATAGAGTAGGAAGATGAAAGAACTGGAGTTTAAAAATCTGAAGGGGTGCTTGTATGACGGCGTTAATTAATGCTGGAGAATGGTAGTGGATGATTTCTTTTCTATTTTCTCTTTTCAACAAGGAGAATAAAATGTGGAAGGGGTGGGTAAAAAGGTAAGAAGAAAACAATAAAAAAATGAGAAAATAGAAAAGGTTGACATGTGGCATTAAAATAATAGTTCATAGCTAAAATATTTACATTCACTTGCCTCTTTTAGGTGTAAAACACGTGCATGCCAGCTGTAAAAAATGGTGTGTCTTAGGCACACTCTAGAAAGGTTGAGCGTGTAAGATGATTATGGTCTTCAAAAAGTGTGTAATAGGGATTTGGTCCATAGTTCAGGGCGTAACATATGTATTTTGCCTGTAGAAAACATACCATGTTATCTTGATGAACCAGGTTCTTCACTGATAATTTTCTTGTGTAAGTCTAAATTTGCCAAAAATAGAGAAAATATTAATGAGTCATCTTAACATATGGTACAAAAGTATACAATGTAAAGTATGTACAACGGTCCGATCGGTCATTTTGAGCTCTAGCACATCGTTCAGCAGTCTGAGGCCATGAGCAGCTTCATTTAAGGTATTATGACTTGTATGCGTGGTCGGAATTGAATTTCGGGAAGTTCGGAGTTGATTTGGGAAGAAAATTCTCATTTCGGAAGCTTAAAGTTGAAAGAATTAACTAGGACGAGATTTTTTAGTAAACAACCTCGGAATTGGGATCTGAAGGTTCCAACAGGTTTGTATGATGATTTTGGACTTGGGCGTATGCTTGGATCGGGTCTTCGATGACCTGGGAACGTTTTGGCGCCTATTGTGGAAGTTAGCATTTTGGAAGTAATTTTATAAGTTTGGGTTGAAGTGCATTTTAATGTTATCCATGTCCGTTTGGGATAACGGGTTAGTGAATAGCTCCGTATGGTAATTCTAGAGTTGAGAGCTCTATCGGAAGTGAATTCGGAGTCCATAGGTCATTTTGGAATCATTTGGCTAAAGATTAAAATTTGAAGGATTTTGAGAAGTTTGATCAGATGTGGATTTTTTTATATCAGGGTCGGAATCTGATTCCAAAAGTTGAAGTAGGTTCGTAATGTCGAATATGACTTGTCTGCAAAATCTGGGGTCAATCGGACATGATTTGATATGGTTTAACATCAAATAGAAGTTTGAAATTCTAAAGTTCATAAAGCTTGGATTGGAGGTCGATTCATGATTTTAGCGTTGTTCGATATGATTTAAGGCCTCGAGCAAGTCTGTAACATATTTTGGGATTGGTTGGTATGATTGGGTAGGTTCCCGAGGGTCTCGGGTGGATTCCAGATGGTTAACGGATCGAATTTGGAAATTTTGAGAAGGCTGAAGGATTGTTGCTTCTGTCATAACTGCATCTGCGGTTGTTGGACCGCAGATGCAGTTCTCCCATCACAGAAGCGGCCCAGGGCAGCCCAGGCTAGGAACCGCAGATACGGATCCAAAGCCGTTGAGGTGGCTCCGCAGATGTGGCCCGAAGACCGCAGATGCGGTCCCAGCCCTTTCGCCCCTTTTTTACATATGCGCGAGCGTAGATACGGTACCCTAACTGCAGATGCAGAAATCGCTGGGCAGTGAGGTTCATTTAATACGGACTCAAAGTCATTTTTGCTCAATTTCACTCACATCTTGGGTGATTTTGGAGTTCTTGGAGAGGTGGTTCTGTCATTCATCATGAGGAAGTAAGTTATGAGTTAAATACAAGGTTTATATATGGATTTAGACATGGAAATTTGTAGAAAACTTGGGGTTGAGGGAAAACCTCGAAAATTGATAATATTTGAATTTGACCACGATTTTGAGTATAAAATTAAGAGAAAATCATATATTTGAGTTCATGGAGTCATGGGTAAGCTTAGTCTTCAAAACATTTGGAAATTCGGGCATGTGGGCTCGAGAGTGTTCTCGTCAACTTTTCAATCGGGGTCACTAAATTAGATTGTAATGAATAATTTAGTATATATTAATAGATTGGTATCATTATTGGCTAGCTTTGGAGCTTTGTTCATCGGTTTGAGTCTTCGGAAGGGCGTGAATGCCAGTTGTGGATCTTCGGGGCGAGGTGA
Source organism: Nicotiana glauca (assembly GCA_026770625.1). NCBI lineage: Eukaryota > Viridiplantae > Streptophyta > Magnoliopsida > Solanales > Solanaceae > Nicotiana > Nicotiana glauca. The sequence goes on from MU788366.1 coordinate 77,409, forward strand.
ATCTCCTTTCTAACCTTGTAAGAGGGAATTGTCTCCATAGGTGAATTAATTGGATATGTGCTCCTATTTGTGGGGGCTACGTACGCACGAGGTGACGAGAGTCCGTGCGTAGCTACTATTATGTTATTGTTCGGGTAGTCTAAGAACAAAAAGCATGTTGTACTTGGATTATTTGTAAACTTATTGACAGCTAGAATTTCTTAAATCACATCGAATCAGTAAATGAATTTCAAAACAGATTAAACTTTATTTTTCTTAAATCATTAAAGGAAAATGGGTTTTTTATTGAAATAAACATTTTCCGATAAAATCTTAATTGGCTGTTTGACGGTGTATATATATATGTGCTCGCGTTGCCTGTATGATTCGCGAGAGGCATATTTGTTTATTTAATGTTGACCGCATCACATGAATAGATGCATCTATGGTTCGTGTCATTCGACCCTCGGTAGTGCACATTTTATCTTCTGTTGGATCGGGCCTTACACCTCAGCATGGTTTGTGCATGCTTATATTGCTTGCCTTGAGATTAATTGAGAATGATATTTGTCACACCTCCTTTTGGCGCTACCGCACCCCGCGAAAGGCGTGGTAGAAGGGAGTTTTTCCAATTAAAGGACA